>QEPC01001038.1:579259-611937 GCA_003113815.1 Sphenodon punctatus | reverse complement strand
GGGCTCGCCTCTGAGTCTTTTTTTAAACAAAAATCCAGGCTGGGCAGGGTGGGTGGGGGGTGTCCCCCCTTCCACCCACGCAGCCTGGACTCGGGGAGGTTTTTTTTTTTTATTTACTTTTTTGCTGGGGCTTTTTACATTGCAGCCATTTTTAAATGGCTGCAATGTAAAAAAATCCGGTACCCGGAATCCGGTAACCGGACCGGATTACCGGGTCGAATCCGATAATGCCAGTACGCCCGGTACCGGCATTATCGGATTCCGGATTTACCGGTTTTCCCGTGCCTACTGGCTAGGACCTGTGCAAGTCGGTCAACCCTGACTGTGTTTGGGGCCTTTTGGAACACCCCCGCCTGAGGGGTTACCTTGACAGCCTTTTCTGGGTGGTCCTTGACTGTATTTTCCCTTCCCTCAGGACTGCTGCCCTTTGTTGCATGCCGCTGTAGCATGGCTTCTGCCACAGATAGCACATGAGTGGCGGAATCTGAAACCCGCATGCCAGCACCTGCCTGAGGGGGCAAATTCCCAGCAAAGATTCCCACCGGAGGTTTGGGCCTTACGGCCCTCACTCAGAAAGGGGGTCATTGGATGGGGTCACCCCACCCCGGGTTAGAACGTGGCTACTATTCATCCTGGGAGAATTGGCTGCATCGTTCATTGAATCCAATCATAAATCCAGGGTGTGCGTGTCCCAACACAGTCCTGGAGTATAGGAAGTACTGTGGCGGAATGCCTCGTCGTACCTGAGCCAGGCCCCCGAGGGGCCCGTATCATAGGCATGGTGAACGACGTCCGCATATTTCATAAGTGCATATTCTTGGTCTGGGTACACCTGGACCATCACCGTTTGGTAGATAGAATACGCCAATGTCCAGTTAGCCCAGTTGTGGTCCACTTTTGGGCGCTTGAAGTGCTCCTTTTCCTTACTATCCTCTTTATCACTCGAATCCGGTAATGAGATCAGTGAATAGGAGGGTGAATATGTCCATTTATTCCCTATTCCAAATCTTTTCCCTGGTAGGCTGCAGGAGGTGGGCCCTGATGGGGGCTGAAACATCTGCATAGCCACCAATGAAGGGGGTGGGTGGCCTAGGAATCCCCACAGGAATCCCCCTACAGTATTCTGGGGTGTTTTGCACACCTGAGCAGCCAGGTATCCATACGCCCCCTGGCCCCAAATTGCTGTGGGAGGGGGGCCATGCTGACCCAGGGCGGGTACCCAGGCACCATTCCACCACAGGTGAGAGGTTTCCCTGCCCCCCGCCTGTGAACCAACTGGTCCCAGCGAGGGGGGTGCCAGTCAGGGAGCCACACTAGTTGCGGAGCACCTGGGGTCAGCATAATATGACAGCTGACCTTGGCCATTCCCCTGTGGGGGCCACCCCAGTACACCCCCCAGTGCCTAGCCTGAGGCTATGTATGGTGACGCCTGACTAAGCCCCGCCAAATGGCTACCCATCCGGGGTTCCGCCATACCTCCAGCACCCAGCGCTGGGTTTCCCATGTCTGGACCGAGCACAGATGGTGGATGGTAATCTAGGGCCATTGCTTGCAATCCCCTCTCCGGTGTCGTGATCTGTTGTAGAGTCTTGAATACTCCCAGCGCCATCCCTTCCTCCTCACCTGCCATCGCTCCCTGCTGGTGCTCTAGTTCCCTGTCGGGACAAAGAGAGGCCCCTCCAAGGCCAGCCCCCCCCACTTGGAGGGGCCTGCCCCATGACATTTCCCTCTATAACCTGAGCAGGGCCGTGGGCTGGAGGGCACTTGCGAGTGGCATAAGCCCCGAGCTGGGCCTGGGGCTGGGCCCTTCCCTGCCTGAGCGGGAGGGATGGTGGGAGCCATAACCATGGCTGGTGCCGTCCCTTTCACCGCCTGTCTATACCTAGTTGGGGGTACTACCACCCCGCCCCCACTTATCAGTTCGGGTAACAGTACAAGGCCCAGAGAGTGGGTGACCTGACCCTGCACAGGGGGGTACCCTGGGAGTGGCCCTGGGTGCCCTATCTAGGCACCCCCCCCTGTGAAAACCCATCCAGGAATTGCCCTTGTGAATTACCCACATGGGGGGGCTGTGAACACCCCACCGCCCCCTCCCGGTATCCCTGAGGGCCCCGCATCCATCGAACGGGCCTGGGCAAGGGAGGCCTGAATCAGGGGCAACTCCACTGGCCCAATCTGGCCCGTGGTGCGGGGAAATCCCTCAAGGCCCTTCTGGGCCAAATATGGGTGTGAGGCGCGGCCCCATTAGGGCCTCCCACCCTGCCCACCTGTCTTGGAGGGCCCCAAGCACAGTCGGGACAGAGCCCTCCCTTATGCTGTGTCTAGGTGTGGTGGCATTGGGCTCAGGCCCGCTTATAGGCTCAGCCGGGGTGGGAGGGGCAGCTCCAGACTCGGCAGCATGCTTCTGGCCCTTGCAGGTCTTGGTCTTCGCCTTTCCCATGCTCCTTGGCTGGCGGCTAAGTGTGGTGAGGCAAAGAGCAGCCTAGAGTAGAAGCGGGGAGTGGCTTGCTCCGAAGGCGACACACCGAGAATGCGGTAAATATGAGGTACGCTGGGTGAAGAGGTGCCGCCCTTACCAGAGTGGGGCCTTGAAGCTCGCGCTCATCTCTAATTGGTGCAGCCCCAGTTGCCGGGACAACGCTGGCCAGGATGTGCTTTTCCCACCCCATCCCAGCCGCTTCCCCAACAATGCTCCCTGGTGCAGCAAAGATGAATCCGCGAGGGCGACCATCTTCGCCTTGCCCCATCCCTTACAGGGGGAGCGCTAGGGATAGGTGAACAGAACGGAGTTTGGAAATTCGGTTCAGTTCGGTTCGGTTTGAAATTCGAGTTCGGTTTGGAAGTTCAGTTCGGTTGACCGAACAGACCGAGTCAGTCCGAACTCCAAAATTCTGAACCGCATTCACCCATCCCTAGGGAGCGCGACAACGGGCCCTAATGGCTGTATCACTGGCGAGCCAAGGACCATTAACTAAAACCACAAACCATACTGAGACAGAGCCTTGGTCTCCTTGAAGGGGGAAGCTTTGTTTGGGAAATTCCATCCAATCCCTGCCACACCCAGATCACCAAAGTTTGGTAAATTTTAAATTTGGGCCTCATCCACCCTATTCTCAAACAGGGCTTCTCCCATCTCATGCCAGGTCCCCTTCTGGTACCTGCTCCACAATTAGATCCCACCTGGTTTTCCTGAGTGCCATCTCTCTGCCAGGAATTCCTGGGGATATGCATTTCTTACACTCCAGTTCCTTTTATAGCAGACTGGCAGTTTGTTTGCTTTTGCATACACACATGCCCAAAAGCCTCTTGCTTTTCCCAGATCCTAGTCTCTGGAGGAGGTGACTGCAAGCCCCTCCAAGCTCTCTCCTAAGATTGAGTGCTTTCACAGATTTATATGCAGCTGTTGCCTGTCAGTTGGCTCTCAGTCTGAGTTCTTAAAGGGATAGGACACAAACTCTATAACAGAGTCTGAGCCTGTTTTTATGCCTGTGACTCTGTCACACAGACCTTGAGTGTTTTTAGAAAAGCACCTCTCCACACCCATCATCCACCCATCATGAATGTGGTAGGACTGCATCGGCGCCCTATGCAATCCTGCATGATGGGCGGGTACTAGGTAGGGAGGTGTCTGTCTAAAAATGACCCTTGATGCATACTGAGTTCTAAAAATGCTTAGGTAACTTGTTTTCTAGTTTGTTTTCTTAGATTTTGTTTTATTTCTTTTTCACTTTGCAAGTGCATTGCAAGCTTGACCTACTGTGGGTTTGTGATGAAACTTAACTGTGACCTGGTTCCCTTGAAAGAGTTGTTTTTCACTTTAGCTCTTGTTGTGTCCATCTTTAGTTGTCATTTGGCCACACTATATTTAATGGGCCTTGACAGCTGACACATAGGTGTTCTTTGTTTCAAAATATTGATGGCTAGGGGGAAAAGTATAATTTGCTCCTCTGACTTTTTCAAAAGTAAAATATTACTGACAGCATCATCTATCCAGCAAAACATATTTCTCCCATGCAAACTCATCAACTTCAATCAGAGATGAAATCCCTCTGGGATGAGATAAAACTGGATCTGTGGACATATATGATCTAGTGCAATTTTATTGAATGCTTTTCTTGGTGTCAAGTGTATGATTATTGAAAGCTAAACCTGGGAGAACCCAGAGGTGTTTTAAATGACAAATAAATTCTGAAGTTTGGAAGGATGCACAGAAGGTTTTCTTCCTTCATTGTTTTTTCAACAGAAGTTAAGATGGAAAAGTATGTGCATGTTTTCTATCTAAATGAAAGAACCTTGATGGAAAATCACTTTCACCTTATAGGACAAAAACAGAATTCTTTTTATTGCATTCAGAACTCAAGAGGTTTTTTGGGGGGTTAAATCAAATGAGACAGCAGCCAACGAGATCCCTTGGCCACCAAATGAGTGGTACCACAGCCAGCACTCATTGGACCAGCATGTAGAACAGAACAAATGTCAAACCTCTCTCTCCCCCCCCCTGTGAATCTGGGCAGGTGGACAGCCATTTCACTTTTCCCATGCCAGGGGCTGAGCCAAGTAACTGAGCACATGGGCAGGCATCTGCCCCTGCCCTGCTCCACCCACCATCCCCCTCGTCTCCCAGTATCCTGCCCCCTGCCATCCAACAGGGCTGAGTGGGTGACCTATTAGATGGGAGGGAACTAGGGGTGTACAGAAGGGGCCCATGTTGTTTATTTCAATTTTTAAAATGTTATTTTTCATTTTCATTTTTAAAGAAAAGAACATTCTTTTTATCATAGTTTCATTTTGTTTTTGCATTGGATTCCAAGAAGAATCATGGTAGGGTTTACTAACACTTATGAAGCAATTGTATTTTGCCTCCAGAGCACTTTTCCCCTTCCCCAAAGTTGCCAAGAGTGCTGCAGAGTGGCAGAAACATCACCGAGAGACTGGCCTGTAGCATGAGAACAGAGCAAGAGCAGACACTGAAAGGCAGATGGCACTGGAGGGGTATTGAAGCAGCAGGCACTGTGACTCGCAGAGGAAGGAGGAGACAGATGATGGTGCATGCTCCAGCAAGGCTTCAACTTCTTGAAAGCAGAATATCAGGGGGAGACTGGCACGCAGCAGGCAGGCAAAATATGCGGCATCAGGGGCACGATCAGGCAGTGGGCAGGCTGGCAATGAGAAGCAGCAGGGACTGGCAAAGGAAAAATGCTGTCCCAAGTCTGTTGGGCCCAAACTAGCAGAGACTGCCCAAGGGGGGCAGGACTTATGAGAGAAAGAGACAATACAAACTGGCAGCAGCAGCATCCTCATCCTAATCATCAATTTCCCAGATGAGCAGCAATCAGGCTTGCTTTGGCACCCCAAAGTGTGGCAGACAACACCCCAGGGGGAAGGATGTGTGTGTGTGTGTGTGTTTGTGTGTGTGTGTAAGAGAGAGAGAGAGAGAGAGAGAGAGAGAGAGCAGGAACTGGTTGCAAGCAGTTCTGGGCATTTGGTACTGTCCTTGGCACGCCAAGGTGTGTTGGGGCATCAACTTGCAGCTATTTCCTTAGGGAGCAAGACTTGTGTGAGACACACATGCACTGGCAAGAACAGGAAGTGGTGGCAGGTGGTGGAGGAGCAGAGTCATCAGGCATTGACTCTGGTGTTGGCACTGGAACCCCAAAATCTGGCAGGGAATCAAATAGCAGAGAATTCCCCAGTGGCAGAACTTGTGTCTGTGAAAGAGAGAGAGAGATGCACTGGCAGGAGCATACGGGGGAAGAGGAGGAGAGGCAGCAGATAGTGGCACTGGCATTGGCACCCCAAAGTCCAGCAGGGTATCAACTTGCAGAGAGTGCCTCAGAGGTGGGCGGGCTGAGACTTATGTCAGGAGGAGCAGTAGCAGAGGGCACTTTCAGACAGGAAGGTGATAGAGGAGAAGCAGGGGCAGTAGGTACTGCCACTGGCATCAGCACCCCAAAATCTGGCAGGCTATCAACTTGCAGAGAGCAAGTTGAAAGCAAGGGGGACAGGACTTATGTGTGTGTGAGAGGTACACTGGCAGGAGGAGCAGTGCCAGCGGGCAGTGCAAGGGAGGGAGAGGAGGAGGAGAGGCATCCGGTAGTGACATTGGCACCCCAAATCTGCAGGGTATCAACTTTCAGAAAGTACCCCACGGGGGTAGGAATTTTGTGAGACAGAGGCACACTGGCAGGAGGAGGAGCATCAGCAGCAGGCAATGCCATCCAGGCAGCTGGATGAGGTACTGGCACTGGTGTTGGCACCCCAAAGTCTAGCAGGGTATCATTTTGCAGAAAGTGCCGGGGGGGCAGGACTTGTGTGTGACAGAGGCACACTGGCAGGAGAAGTGACAGCAACAGGCAGTTTCAGGCTGTCAATCAGAGGAGGAGCAGAAGCAAGTACTGGCACTGGCACCCCAAAGTCTGGTAGGGTATCAACTTGAAGAGAGTACCCCAGGGGGGCAGAACTTGTGTGTGAGAGAGGCCCACTGGCTGGAGCACACACTGCTGGCAGGTGGTGGAGGAGGAGCAGACTAGGCACTTGCAGTGGCTTTGACATTGGCACCTCAAAGTCTGGCAGTGTATCAACTTGCAGGGAGCGCTCCAAGGGGCAGCACTGGAACCCCCATAATTAGCAGGGTGGCTTCAGCTCACAAAGACTTCCCCAGAGGGGCAGTATTGGACCCTCCTAGACTGGAAGGGCATCTTCAGCTCACAGAGACTGCCTGGTGGCATCATTGGAACCCCCAGACTGACTGGGCATCTTCTCACACAGATCTCTCCAGGGGGGCAGCATTGGAACCTGATAGACTGGAAGAACATCTTCAGATCGCACAGATTATCTCATGGGAGAAGCACTGGAACCCCCATGACTGGCAGGGCATCTTCAGCTTACAGAGATCACCCCAGGGGGGCAGGACATAGTAGGAATAGAGTGGTATAATTCACTCATCCGGACCAGTAGGGATGTGTGAACAGAACGCGGTTCGGATGTTCGGTCGTTCGGTTCGAAAACCAAGTTCAGGTTCAGTTGTTCGGTTTGGCAGAGTTCGGTTTGGCCGAACATTGCCAAACATTTGAAATAGTGCTATCGGTACCGATATCAATACCGCATTTGAAAAATCTTTTGGTATCGGTATCATTTGGCACTGAGACCACCCCTGGTCTCCACCCCTGGTGCCAGGAAGTCTTCTCCTCAGCTGCCTCTCCCTTCCAGTCACGTTTTTCCCATCCGAATGGTCCTTCCAGTCACGTTTTTCCCACATTGAACTCATCCGAACTCACCTGAACATGACCGAACTGTGCAGTCATTTTCAAGTTCGGTTTGGACATTTGGTTCAGTTGTCCAAACAGACCGAGTTTGGTCTGAACTCCGAACATCCGAACTGCATTCGCACTCCCTACTGATTAGTGGCAGCAGCAGGTGTTGCTGCAGATGGTCTCTCTCTCTCTGGTTGTGACAGGTGGGTGGCAGTGTGGGCAGGGTGTGTGCCTCTCTCTTGTTCTGGCAAGGGCAGGGAGTGCACCCTCTCTCTTTCCCTCATTCTAGCAGCAGGGCGCATGTCTCTATTTCTGGTGTGGGAAGGATGTGTGGCTCTCTCATTCTATAAGCAGAGTCCATGCCTTGCTCTGGTTCTGGTGGGTGGGTGGCAACGTGGACAGGGTGTGCCTTTCTCTCTTGTTCCAGCAGCACGGAACATGTATCTCTCTGGTTCTGGTGGGTGGCAGGTTGGTCAGGGTGTGCACCTCTCTCTCTCTCTCTCTCTCTCTCTCTCTCTCTCTCTCTCTCTCATTCATATATATATATAAATTTCTAGCTGTAGGGCGTGTGTCTCTGACAGGTGGAGTCTCTCTCTGGTTCTCATTGGTGGCAGCATGGGAAGAGTGCACCTCTCTCTTTCATTCTGGCGGATGGCATGGCCAGCTACTGTGTCTCCCTCATTCAGCTTTCCAAAAACCCAGCTATCAAAAGGCTAAGGCTTCAGCTTGTAGAGAGTGCCACAAGGTGGCCTACTGGCACCATACAAAGTAGATGGAAAGGGGGCACCGGCAGTTGGCACTAGCCTAGATGTTACAGGGTGTCAACCTTCATACCTGGTTGACCTTGCAAACTTCGTACCAGGACTACTACTTTTTGTACTAGGCACCATTCCTACAGCACCTGGTCCTGGTCCCTAGGAAGCCTGCCAATTTCCTACCCAGAATCTGTAAAAGGGAGATGACCTGTCTCAGGGTGGCCAACATGCTCAGAGTCTCTTTTAAAGGGCAGAAGGATGTGCATTATCTGGGCTATCATGACCCAGTCTTCCCGCCCTCACGGTAATGCCACCCTGATCTCACCCATGAGGGCTCCATCATACAGGATGTGCTGCTGCTCCACCAGATGCTCCAGCATGAGGTAGGTGGAGTTCCACCTTGTGCTCACATTCTGCACAAGACAGTGCTCCTGCACTCCCAGATCCACCTGCTTCTCCCTCAAAAGGTGACTGCCCATCACACTCTCATTGAAGTATCCTGTTGTCTTCCTGTCCTTTCAATCAGAGAGGGAAGATGTCTGACAGGTCCCTTTCCCCCCAGATCCAGGGCATCCCTCCCGATCAGGTGAAGTGTGCAGGCAGCAAAGGGGATGTCCAAAATCCCACCGTTCCGCACTGCCTTCTGCATATTTGCCCCATAGTCTGTCATCATGAACACCCTGGTGAATTGTGCTTCTGCCGTTAGCCACCCCTCCACCATTCAAGGCTTCAAGTATGTTTGTGGCAGTGTGGTTCTGGTGCTGTCACAGCCCATGCCATAGAGAAAGTCCTGAGCTTTCTTCCCTGCTTCCCCAATTATCAGGGAAGAAAGAGACGCAGTCCCTTTAAGTTGTACACCTAAAGAGCAGGAGTTGCTAGTCAACTGTAGAGAGGCAGCACATGATGTTGTCCATCAATTTTTATGTTTCTCAGCTGCACTAACCTTTTGCTGGCTATCAAATTCCCCTCAAGTCTCAGTCAGCCCCTTCTTGCTGTTTACCTTTCATTTGAAGCAGACCTTGGCTCTGTTGTCTTGTCTTGTCCTGTCCTGATGCTTACTGCCTCTCTGCCTTGTGGACTCTGTGAGTTACCCTTCCCGTAGGGATAGTGCTTCCCTTCCTTGCACCCAAGTCCATCTCATGCCTCTTCCTGTGGTCTGTGATTATCTTTCCTGTTCTTCACTCACTCTCCTCCTCTTGTACCCCAGCTCCCCTTGCCCTCCTTGTGTTCCCCAACCCCCTGTTCCCTTTCCCATTGGAGCCTCACGCTCTTCCCTCTACCTCTGCACAATTCCCTGATTGTCTTGCTGTATCCATCTCTGTGTGTGTGTGTGTGTGTGTGTGTGTGTGTGTGTGTGTGTGTNGCTCTTCCCTCTACCTCTGCACAATTCCCTGATTGTCTTGCTGTATCCATCTCTGTGTGTGTGTGTGTGTGTGTGTGTGTGTGTGTGTGTGTGAGAGTGAGAGAGAGAGAGAGAGAGAGAGAGAGAGAGATGTTGGTTGTAAAATGCACAACAAGCCCACCTACCCCAACGAGCTGTTCCCTCACCTTTTCTCTGGCCTCCTGGTACAGGAAGGACACCACACACCTGCTGAAGGTGGATATCTGGTAATGGAGTGCCAGCAGTGCCATCAGCCTGAAGAAACTCACACTCTCCATAATGGTGAAAGGCTGGTCATCCAGTGCGAGCATCTCACTCACCCACCCACCTGGTGATCTGCATTGCTGCTGGATGAAAACCACCCCAGTGCACTAGCACCTGTTCCCACACCAGCTCCTCCATGGTGGCATGCCGATTCTGCTGCTGCACATGGAAGGGGTTTGAGATGGGGTCTGGTCCCTGACTCCTTCCCTTTCCCCTTAGTAGAGGAGTAAGGCCTGCCCACTGGAACAGAGAACCCACTACTGCCCCGTGTGTCTGCCTGCTCTTGTAGCAGCAGAGCTTAGTGGTTGGTTTTCATGTGGGAGTTCATCCCACTGTTGGTGAAATATCCCTGTTGCTTGCCACAGCTGATGCACTTCCCACAATGCTTGTCCTTCACCTCTCCTGTGTGACACCCCCCCCACCTGCCTAAAGTGAACCCAGATAGTCAATCAACCTATGGGGTGCTCCACCTTCCTGTGCCTTCTGGGGACTTCTGCCTATGTCCCCGAGGGGGCTACAGGAAGAGGACATGTAGGGGTATCAGCAGGAACAGCAGGGGTGTCCTCCTCATGTGGACCAACAGGGGTGTCTTTCTCCTCCTCACTCCCTAGATCCTCCAACAAAAGGCTATAGCAGGAGCCTGACCCCATGCTGCTATTGTGGCTGCTGGTGCTGCTGCCACCAGACTGGGGGTTCTGGGGAATAAGAGAGGATGCCCTGCTGTTATGAGCTGAAGATGAATAATGGGGATGAATAATGGGCTGCTGGGGGGCTGCTAATGTGGAGGAGGAGCCCAAACATCTCCTCCCACAAATCCTGCCCATCAAGACCAATATCTCAGCCACTTCTTTTCCCCAAGAAGTGCTTCTGGTGCAGGGAGGGAAAAGCCTGGTGTTTAATCTTGTGGGGATGGGTTGGCAGTGGCAATAGCAATAACCCTTCCACATCCATGCCTTCCTCCAGTGCCTGAGGAGTCAGCTGCCCCTGCCTTGGCTGTCCAATGGCCAGAGCTCGCTCTCCTTCCCTTTCTCCTGGTTTATATGTATAACTTATTAATATTATCTCTGTTTATTTATTTATTTATACAAAAAATTGTATCCCACATCCTCCTGCACACGGGCAGCTCAGAGCAGTGCACAACATAAAAACAATAATCAATAAAACCATCTAAAATACATAAAATATACATCATAAAATTTGGCAGCAGCTAAGGCAAAATAAGTTAAGGCGGAGCTGCAGGTCGAGGAGCACCCCAAGACTACGAACCTGAGCAGCCGGGGGGGGGCAGAACCCGCTGATGACGGGAGACACCCCCAACCCCCAGCCATGCACACCAACATCACCTCCGTCTTGTCAGGATTCAGCCTCAGACAGTTCATCCCCATTCAGTCCCCCACAGCTGCCAGGCACCAGGCAAGCACCGAGACTGCCAGGCCTGGGTCTTCAGAAAAGAAGAGATAGAGTTGTGTATCATCGGCATACTAATGACATCACACGCTGAACCCTCTTATGATCTCACCCAAAGGTTGCATATACACGTTGAACAGGATAGGGGACAGAATAGAACCCTGCGGGACTCCGCATGTGAGATTCTGGGGAGATGACGTACATTCCCCGAGAACCACCCATTCTCCCTGTCAGGAAAGAGCGGAACCATTCAAGAATATTTCCACTCACCCTGGCCCAGACCCGCAGCCTCACCACCAACATCTCATGATCAATGGTATCAAATGCTGCTGACAGATCCAGTAAGATCAAAATTGAGGATCTACCCTGATAAAATTCATGGCATAGATCATCGAACAAGGCCACAAGTGCAGTATCCATGCCAAACCCAAGGCGAAAACCAAACTGCGAGGGATCAAGAAAACCGACCGTGTCCAGANAGATCATCGAACAAGGCCACAAGTGCAGTATCCATGCCAAACCCAAGGCAAAAACCAAACTGCGAGGGATCAAGAAAACCGACCGTGTCCAGATGCCCCTGTAACTGTCGGGTCACCACCCATTCAATAACTTCCCTAAAAAGGGAAGGTTAGGGACTGACCAATAGCTGGCCAGGGAGTCTACATCCAAAGATGGCTTCTTGTGCAGAGGTCGCACCACCGCCTCTTTGAGACGGCTTGGCACCCTGCCTTCCCTAAGGGAGGCGTTGACCACCCCTGCCAGCAATGGCCCTAGTGTATCCCAGTTGGTCTTCTACAGCCAGAATGGGCACAGATATAATTCACAACAGGTGGCCCGAACGGTCCCAACAACAGCTGCCATGTCAGCAGGCGATACCCACTGAAACTGATCTCACAACAGACATGGTGGGGCTTCCTGTACCTCTGATTCACCCACTGTGATAAATGAAGCATCGAAGTTGTGGTGAATCTGATCAATTTTATCCACAAAAAAGTCAGCAAACATGTCACAGCAGGCACTTGAAAATTCCAGTTCCAGGCAGAGAGAGGTCGGACTGACTAGTCTCTGCACCACCCAGAAAGGCTCCGCTGGACGTGACTTTGCAGATGCAATGGGAGCAGCAAAGAACTTTTTCTTTGCTGCCCACACTGCAACAGCATAAGCTCTTAAAATAGCTTTATGTTGCAATTGGTCAGCTTCAGCACGAGTTTGGTGCCGCTGTTGTTCCAACTGCCATCCAACATGTTTCATCTGACGCAGGTCCTCTGTGAACCACGGTGACCCCCACCATCGACTTTCTGGAAGCAGATGCCTCAGCCAACAAGCTCTTCCAGAAGGCAATGAGGTCATCAAGTGAATGATCATCAAGGTCGGAAGGCATATCCCCTAAAGCATTCCAGAAACTCTCTGGTTCCATAAGTCTCCGGGAGCGGATGCAACAAATCGGTCCTGCACCTTTCCAGGGGAAGACATGCACCAGGAGACTGGTCTGGAGAAGATAATGATCCATCCACGACAGGGGTAAAGCTACAACATCCCCCACCACCAGATCCCTCGCCTCAAGGCCGGTGCAGAACATCAGGTGAAAGGTATTTCCCCCCCCCTCATGTGTCAGGCCCTTAACCCTCTGAGACAGTCCCATGGTTGTCATGGCGTCCATGAACTCACACTCTGCTCCCCCTAAATTGGCATTGGTATGGATATTGAAGTACTCCAGGACCAACGTCTTTGGGCACCGCAAGATCACCCCCGATACCAATTCCCCTAGAGCATGTAGGGATGCTGCGGTACAGGTAGGTGCGCAATATACCAAAAGCAGCCCTAATCTGTCTCCTGCCAAATTAATCACAAGGTTGACCCCCTCCATGACCAAGATAGTCTGCACAGGATACCGCCTCACAGACCAAGTGTCCTTAAAAACAACAGCTACACTGCCTTCCCACCCCTCTGATCTGGGCTGGTGCTGCACAGACTAGTACCCGGCTGGAACAAGGTCAGCCAATATTGGCCCCGACTCATTGTCCAGACAGGTCTTTATAATACATACGAGATCAGCCAATCGATCGATCCAAGGTCAACTCCCAGATCGACGTTGATTATTACCGACAGACCTTGAATTCAATAGCAACAACTCCAGACCAGGGGCTCCTCCGATCTTGATACCTGCATCACCTGCCTGGGGGTCTGTGCAAGGTACAGGAACTAAGTACCTGCCCCTCCTCACATTTGTTCTCTGCCTCCCAGAGAGACCATACTTACCTCGGCCCATCATAACCCTAATGACTGTGGACATACACACACACGGCCCCCTCCCTCCCCCCGGTGGTTGTCCTGCTGGACCCCCAAGGAAACCTCCTCCCTCCCCTAACCCCCTGCCCCATCCCTTCTCCCCCCAAAAAACCCCCCCCCTCTCACAGGGAGACCAGAACCTCCAATCCTTATTGGGTTGAACCCCCTCTCTCACCAGGGGGCCATGCCCAACCCTCCCCAACCCAGTCCCCCATCCTCCCCTACATATGCAGGGGAGGAGTAATGTTCTCCTCAATCATCTCCCAGACCCACCAACGTATACCCTAACCAACTTCCCTGTCCCATAGCCAGCCTCCCCTAGTTCAAGGGATCAACATCTATCGGCTATCCTGGCCATCACGGCTCCCACAAATGCCCCAATCAATGGCCAGCATTCTTTGGCTGGCACCCTTCAGGCTGGTGCCCTTCGAGCCTAGAAGGATACCTGTAGGAGGGGAGAAAAGAGGCGAGGAGGAGAGTCAGGTGGCAATCACTCCCTCCTCTGCCACAGGAGCAGCCCAGCCCAGCAACAGAGTTCCCACCCCCAGGGCCCAGTTCTAGAAGATATACCAGTGGGAGAGGAGAGGAGGGGAGTCAGTTGGCAATCACTCCCTCCTCTGCCACAGCCCAGCCCAGCAGCAGAAATATATCTCTATATCTATTATCCTAATATCTAAATCTGTTCTAACTATCTCTATATCTTATCTTCTATATCCTTATCTATTCTTATCCTATCCTATAATCCTAAAAAAAATATATCCTACAATCCTATATATCCTCTCCTATAATCCAATACCCAAATATATCCTTTCCCCCCTATGAACTAATAATATCCAATATATTATTATGATTATGATTCATTATTTTATTATAGCACAAGCAATGTACCTGGCACTGTACAATCCACAGTCAGAGACAGGTCCATATGCCTAAGGGACTTACAATCTGAGAGACAAGGGAGGTGGATATGAGGGAGAAGTAAACATCAGGAAAGACAAGAGTACATTCATGAGGTTGATAAGTTGCAGACTCATATGCTTCGCTTAGTTACAGGGAGTTAGGTTCTAAGTGAGGGGGAAAGGATGCAGTATCACTCATGACCAGCTAAGGAAGGTGTGACGCAAGAGGTGGGTTTTCAGGAAGGATTTGAAAGTTGGGAGGGAGGGAGTGGAGCGAATGTATTCAGGGAGGGAGTTCCAGGCGTGAGGGGAAGCAAGGGAGATGGGGCAAAGACGTTTATAGGAGCAAGGGGTTTGTGAGCAAGCAAGGGTGCGGGCAGAGGAGGAGCAAAGCTTCTGGTCAGGAGTGTGGTGGCATACAAGAAAGGACAGATATGGGGGAGCAAGGCCATAAAGAGCCTTGAAGGTGAAAACCAGGAGCTTGTGCTGAATGTATTCCCATAGAGGGAACCAGTGCAGGGCGGAGAGGAGGGGCTGTACTGTACTGTACTGTACTGTACTGTACTGTAATTAATCAAAGTGATGGGCAAGGTGGATGATTTTGGATGTGGAGCATTGGTTGGAAATGAGGGGGAGCAGATCAGGGCAAGGGACTAGGCCAGTAAGGAAGGAGCTGCAGTAGTCAAGGTGAGAGATGACTACAGTATGGACTAGGGTTTTTGCAGAAGCAACAGTAAGGAAAGGCCAGATTTTAGCAATATTGTACAGAGCAAAGACACAGGATTTAGCAACAGCCTTGGTCTGAGGCTTAAAGGAGAGGGAGGAGTTGAAGATGAATTCTAGGCTATGAGCCTGAGGGACCGGCTGGATGGTGACTCCCTCAATGGAAATTGAGAGGGAAGTAGGAGGGGAGCATTTGGGGGGAAAGATGAGGAGTTCAGTATTGGTCATACTAAGTTTGAGTCCATGATGAGACATCTAGGCAGAGATGTCAGCAAAACAGTAATTAATTTTTTTTAAAATTAGTTTATTACGGCCTGAGTTTCCGCCATCAGCCAAACAAAACAACAACAAACAACTGACATAGCAAGAAATAAAAGCCAAGACAGTTGGCAAAACAGTAATGGATACAAATCTGGATGGAGGGGGAGAACTTTTGGAGTGGAGAGACAGAGTTGTGTGTCATCATCATTTTATTTATTTTATTTCTTTGTATTTATTGGCCACCCCCTCATGGCTACAGCATCCCGGGGCAGCTCACAACAAATAAAACAATACTAAAATACATAAAACATCAGCAATATTAACAGTTAAAACTACCCACCCCCACCATCATACAGGTGATAAAGACGTGGGTTTCAATGAGTTTACCCAGAGAAAGAGTGCAAAGGGAGAAGAGAAGAGAAGAGAAGAGAAGAGAAGAGAAGAGAGCCCAAAACAGAGCTTGGGGAAGTCCCACAGAGAAGGGAAGCAACATAGAGGAGGTACCAGCAAGAGAAACATTGAAGGAGTGGTTTGAGAGTTATTATTATTATTATTATTTTTAAAATTATTTTAAGAATTTTATACCCCACCCATCCTGCCACAGGCAGAGAACCAGTCGAGAACAGTGTCCCGGTAACCAAGGAAGCATAGCGAATCCAGGAAGAGGCCATGATGAACAGTGTCAAAGGTAGCAGGAAGATCACGGAGGATAAGAACAGAGTAGAGGCCCTTGGATTTAGCTAAGAGAAAGTCATCAGTTACATATAACTAACTAGTAGGGATGGGAAATAGTATGGAAAATTGGGATTGGTTTAAAATCGTATCGACCCAACTTTCAATACGATTTTAGATTGTATTGATTGGAATTTGTTAGGATTCCCACCAATACAGCCTAAATCCAAATTCTGCACCCATCCCTGCCTCCCCCAGACACCTGCTGGGCCCAGGCACAGAGCAGGGTTCCAGGGGAGGCAGAGCTGGAGGTAGAGGGGCATAGGAATGGGGAGGGGATAATAGCCTCCCAGGAACCCTACCCAACACATGCCTCACCGGACCTCTGCCCATGCCTGTCTGCCTGAGTGCCTTCTGCAGCAGCGTTGAGGCGTTTGGCTGGGCAGGGGTCCTCGGGATGTTTGTGGTGCCTTGCAGGGTTGCTAAGAGGCAGAGGTGGCTGGGTGGGGAGGAAGAGGGGAGGTTTAACTTATATTTTCCTCTTCCAGTGGTGCCACTTGGTGCCCAGCATGGATGCCCTTCTAAGGGTCATGCCAGGCAGAAATACTTTTTCTTTTTTTAAAAAAAAAAAGCACATGCGCAAATTGGCCACAATGTCCATTCCACGCATGCATGGCCATTTTCCAAAACCATGCCTGCATCATCATCAACATTTTGGAAAGTGGCAGTCAGCTTAGCCAGCAGCTGGGCATGTGCAGAATGGCTGTCACTTTTCAAAATGGTGGTGCTGCTGCCGGCATCATTTTGGGAAATGACCACGCATGCACGGTGTCCATTTTTCACATGTGCAGGTTTTTTTCTTATTATTTCTGCCCAACATGCCCCTGAGAAGGCCGCGTTGGGCACCACACAGTGTCACTGGAGAGGAAAAGGTAAGTTAAACCTCCCCTCTCCCTCCCCACTCAGCTACCTCCACCTCCTAGCACCTAGTTGAGTGCTAGGAGGTGGGGGAAACAGAGCTGTGGACTCTGAAACTTCCTTGGAGCGATGCCAGTATTGATAGACCCTGCTGGGGGAACAGATCCTTTTGAATCACATTCCTTGGCAGGATCGGATTTGTTGGTTCAATATGATTTGCCTGAAAATTGAGCAAATTGTATTGAACTGATTCCAATATTCCCATCCCTACTAACTAGCTAAAACTAAATGTATAATGTGTACACTGGGGAGACAGACAGATACACACTAACACAGACGGGAGGGTTAAAGGAATACAGGCGTATTGTGGAAGGGAAGGATTAATGTACGGGTATTGGTTGGAACACAATGATAGTGTGAGTGATTGACTTGAGGAAGGGAAGAAGACACAGTGAGGGCTGGGGAAGATTTTTGCCAGAGAGCACCAACGTTCTGCAGAGACCACCTGACAAGCAAGAGATTAACCCAGAACAAGAACAAACAGGCTGGCTGTGGCAATATAAAACTTTCCCAGTGCCCTTCCAGAGCCCCAGTCATTGGTTCTAGGAGGCTGGAAACATTGAGCAATCAAAGAGTTCCATGCTACTGTCTGGTATGTGCTTGCAATGCCCATTTGCCAGTGGAGATGTCACTGTCTCCTTCCCTCCTACAAGTTGTTTACCAGGTCTTCTCTCTGAAACGGGACCAGGAAATAATGAAAATAATAATGGGTGGGGGGTGGGGGGTGGAATGCGTTTGTTATTTGTATTTTATTTTTATAAAAAGAAAAACAAATATGAGATTTCCGTTTCCATAAAAATAAAAATAAATAGTGTGTAATTGTGTTCAGGAAGTGGTAAAGACCACACAACACTCAGATTGAGGGTATCTGCCACACTATCCACTCTAAATGAGTGTTGTACAAATGAATCCTGTTTTCTAGCAGACAGGAAATGAAATATTAAATCACACCCTCACAAGGGTTAATTTGTAAACACTAGCAACTCTCACATGTTGCTAAGTAACTGTGTCTTGGTCTAAGAATACGCTCACCAAGGGAAAATTCTGATGATTTATTTGCTTAATTGTAACTTGATGCCTGCTATACAGTTTGCATATAGTTGGAGGTCTCCCAAACTTAGACAAGACTCAGTGTCTACTAGGGATGTGCACCAGGGACCCATGTCATTTTTCATTATCGTTAGTGTTTTCATTATTAAAATGTGTTGTTTTATCATTATCACTATAATGACAATGTCATTTCTGTTATTGTCATTATCGATACCAGTACCGGTTTCAAATGAAGATTTTGTTTTTGGGAAAAAGGTCTGCAGCATGGAATCCCCAAAGGTGGATTGACACAAGGCAAGGTAAGGCACAGGGGCTGGAAAAACAGGGAATGGATTGCCCTATGACCTGTTAGGAACTCCCCCGCAGAGAGAGATTGACCAGCCAGCCAACCACCCACTTGTGGAGACAGAATGAAGGCAGGGCCTGATAGACCATTGGTTTGACTCAGTATGGAACTTCTTATGTTTCTATCTTTTTATGTTCTTAAGAACTGCGACAAAAAGATTAAAAAGGGGTCACAGGGGACCACACTGGGGCTGGTTGCCCACATTGAGACAGTCCACCTCATTGAGGTGAGGAGGGTTGCGTCTCGCAGTGGCAGGAGCAGCACTCACAGGGAGGAACACTGGGCAGAGGAAGGGAGGAAATCGCACCAGAAGACGCACCGTCCGAGTCCTTCCCCCTCCAGCTCCTCAGACGATTTGCCAGCCCCACGGAAAGAGGACACCCCCGAGGTGGGGGCATTTCAGGGGTCGCTGAGGAGGCCTTCCAAAAATATATTAAGGACTTCAAGGCCCACACAATGCATGTGAAGGACAGACTTGTGGAGTGATTCCAGGAGCCCCAGATAAGGGAGCGGCAGGCCCAGGCTTACGCCCAGTACATATGTACTGATGCAGTTGAGGCATTCTGCCAGTTCCTGGTGGCATGGAAGGAGTCCATGTTGGGAGCCCTGGATGTTGTGAGGCAACATGGGGCAGAGGTCAATGATACCCCTAAACCTCGGTCCCATGAACCATTGTCTCCTTTTCCCCATGTTCCAGGGGAAAGGCGCGAAGAAGCCTGAGTTATCTTTCTGTGCCTTGTTATAATGCAAATGTTTATTTTGTTCATAGTTAAAATGTGTTTTAAAATGTTATTATAAAAGTTATATTTGTAACCAGTCAATTTTGACCTGTGTAATCTTTTACCCCTGTGTGCTACTTCTGGCAGGCGGCAGAACCTCATTATATATACAGCTTGTCAGATCCCTACCTGACAGCAGCAGCAGCAGCACTGGTAGCATATCCCACTCCTCAGGAGAGGCAGGGCTTGTGTCTGTGTGGGTGTGTCAGAGAGAGGCCCATGGGAGTTGAATGATGTACCTAGTACTTCAACTATGGTTCTTGGGACTGGATTGACTGCTTCTGGATGCAGTGAAATGACAGCTTCCTGTGAGCTGAATGATGACCCCAGAACTCTGATGATTGTTCTTGGCACTGGAGTGACTGCTTCAGGTATGGCCAGGTGGCAGCTTGGCAGGAGTGGGGGTAGGGGCGGCAGCAGCAGCAGCAGCATGGCATTTTTCTGTGTTGGGTGCCAAAGAGAGAGGGGGGGACTCTCTGGCTGCAGGTGTCAGTGGGTGGCATTGGAGGAGCAGGCAGTCGACCAAGTGGCAACTTGTCAGGAGCGGGGGCAGTGGCAGCAGGGCATGTTTCTGTGTGGTGGTGCCAGAGAGAGAGAGAGGTTCTCTGGCAGAAGGTGGCGGTGGGTGGCATTGGAGGAGCAAGCAGTCGGCCAGGTGGCATCATGGCAGGAGCAGAACAAGCAGAAGGGCCTTTTCTGTGTGGATGTGCCAGAAAGAGAGAGAGAGAGAGAGAGAGAGACTCTCTGGCAGCAGGTGAGGGTGGGTGGCATCGGGTGTTCACTCTCGCGCAGAGATCACCTCATGGGGGGCCACCTTGGGAAGCTGAGGTGACATATGATACTTGGATAGGTTTTGCTTGCTGTTGGTGGTAGTCATTTGGAAGCCCCCAACTGCTGGAATATCAGAGAGGGGAGTCTAGGGAAACCCCTGACTGTTTGCCCCATGGAAAGCAGAGCATAGGAAGAAGAGAGGGAGAATTAGTGCATGATTGGCACACTTCATTCAGTCATTACAATAGGTGGTAGCAGGTACAGGGAGGCACACAGGCAGGCACATAATTACGTTGTGTATTGATTCCATCTCATTCTGGTGGCTTTGCTACTGGATGTGGGCATTGAACATGAGCTCTCTCTCTGGTTCTGGAAAGTGGCAGCTTGAACTGAATTCACATCTCTCTCCTCAACCCCTCTCCTTTGTCTCTCATTCTAGCAGCAGGGAGCCTCTCTCTCTCTCTCATTCTCAGGGAGCCTCTCTGTCTGTCTTTCTCTCTCTCTCATTCTAGCAGCAGGAAGCCTCTCTGTCTCCATCTGTCTCTCTCTCTGGTTATGTACGGCGGCTGACAGCATGGGCGGGAGCCTGCCTTCCTCTCACACAAATTCTATTAGTAATGAGCCTCTCTCTCTTTCCCACGTATGCCCCTGCTCTCACTTTGGGTCCATAGCCAGGTCAGGGAAACCAAGTGGCAGTCTGACCTTCAGGAGCAGGAGCTTCTCCAGCAACCCAATGTCAACCCTTGAATGCTGGGGACTCACGCTGTTCCTCGCCACTGAAAACACCCATTCGCTGGGCACACTGGTTGGTGGGCAGGACACTAGCTCCTGGGCCACACTGGTCAGGACCGGCCATATTTTCCCCTTCTCTGCCCAGTACAGAAGGGGATTACTTCTGAGATCCACCACTAGCTCATTGAGGTATTTCACCACAGCCTGCTCCGTGGTGTCAGGCTCCTGCTGTCTCTGACTGCTGCTGCTGCCAACCACCTCCCCAATTGCGTGTGTCCTCACTGCCTGCCCTGGGGTGGTCCACTCAGGGTGGGTGATGGCCAAGGAGCTGCTGCTCCTGGTGGAGTTCTGCATGTCTGTCAGTATAACCCGGTGGCTATCGGCACAGTGCCTTGAAGCACGCCACTCGGCGCCTTCTACACCGGGGCACAGCGAGACTCCCGAGGCTGCGCCCCCCCCCCCCGGAAGACCCTCAAGCTCCGCCGGAGTCCCTAAACCCTCTGCAACATACCTCAGCGGCATCCCTGGAAGCATGGGATGCCGAGAGGCCAGGCACATCCACAAGCACAGAGGGAGCAGGCCTGATGTTGGTATGGTGCTCTGCACGGTTGTGGGCTCACCAGGGGGCAAGGCTACTAGCTTAAAACCCCAGTGCTGACAGGAGAGCAGTACCGGTAATCAGAGTGCTGAGAAGCTGGCCCCGCTGCGACAGATAAGTGCAATTTGGAAATTGTTGATCTTGCTTGACTATTGATAGTGGGAGTGTGTTTAGGGTGTGTGACGTTTGTGGATTCCCTTCCTTCCTCCTCCGTAGTGTGTGTGTCTGGTGAGTGAGAGATTGCGTGGTGTTGTGTGCCCTTCCCCCATCCCTTGCCTTGTGTCTCCCTACCCTGGAACATGTGGGAGCCCCATCCCTTGCCCCTCCCTGGATTCGAGTCCCTTCTTCCCTACAAGTTCCCCTCCCCTCACGGGCTTATCCTTTCTGTGGACTGTGGCTGCAACGCAAGCGACGAGTGTGAGGGGACTATTCTCTTGGATGCTCTGTTCCACGCCCAATGATGATAGGGGCTCGACCTCTTTGAGATCAGAAGGGCCCATACACTATTTTGATGGGCATTTCCCCCTCGTTGTGCCCTGCGGAGCAGATAACCAGAGCCCTTGCCCCAGATTGTCTGACCCCTCTAGCTCCTGGGTTTCCCAGTTCCCCCTTTCCCCCTTCAGCATGACAATATCTGCCCTCTTGCTGCTGCTTTGCCCCCTCTGGCTGCCCTGCTTCTGCTGCCACTGTATAACCCTCTCAACTGCCTGAACCCTATCCACCAGAGCATGCTTCCTCAGGGTTATATCTGCCATGCAAGCTGCCATGCTTGCCTTCACCCTGGGGTCCAGCATGGTGCTGGAGAGTGCATAAAATTCCTTGTATACAAAAGAGTCAAACCATCTTATCAGCCCCCCTTCAATTTTTGGACCAGGGCCACCACCTCTGGTACAAGCAGCTGCTCATCTCTCGCCCCCCAACACACCTTGGTCCCTCAGGAAGGCTTCCATCCTCCTGATGAGACTTCGGACCAGAGGGATTACCTGGATCAGGGTGGCCGTCTTCGTACTCAGGCTCTCCATCATGTCCTTAAAGAGTTTAAGGACATGCATGGCCTGTGCCGTCATTGTCCACTCCTCCCGCCTTAGTGGCCTTTGCACCCCAATCTCCCCCTCTGAGGCTACCTCATGCAGGACCCGCCTCTGCTCCACCAGACGCTCCATCATGCTATAGGTGGAGTTCCACCAGGTGCTGACACCCTGCACGAAGTAGTCCTTCTCGATTAACAGGGTAAGGGGGCTGCTGCTGAGCTCTGCTGCCTTCTTCCACAGGCCCAGGGCATCCCTCACCACCAGGTGAAGGGTGTGGGCAGTGAAGAGGATGTGCTGGAACCTGCCCTCCAGCACTGCCTTCTTCATGTTCACAGCATTATCTGTGACAATGAAGCCCCTGGCAAATGGGGCTTCCTCCCTTAGGCACCCCTCCACCATGGTGTCCAATGTTCCCCTTATGTTGACATCAGTGTGGCTGCCATCAAAGACCTGGGCGTGAATCAGGGCCCACCTGTACCATGCCCCCCACCCCTGTTGACTGCTGCTCCTCCTTTTGCCACCTGCAGCTGCCACCAGTGAGCAGTCAGGGCCAGGTAAGCATGTTGTGCATTTTAGCTGCTCCAAATGTCTATGGTGAAATGCACAACTGCCCCACCTGCCCTGGTAAGTTGCTCCATCACCCTCTCTCTGGCTGCCTGGTACAGGGAGGGTAACACATGCCTGCTGAAGGTTGTGCATGAGGGAAGCTGGTATTGGTGTGTCAACAGTGCCTGCAGCTAGTGGAATCCTTTGTCCTCAACTATGCTAAATGGCTGTTCATCCAGGGCAATCATCTCCCCCACTTGTCTGGTGATCTTGATTACCGCTGGATGATGCAATCCACCACGGCACAACTGACCAAATCCCAGATCCTCCATTGTGACCTGACGCAGACACCGACGCTGCTGCTTAGGATGTGTGAACATGGTTCGGATGTTCAGAGTTTGGGCTGAAATCAGTCCATTCAGATGACTGAACTGAGCAACCGAACTGACCCAAACCGACCGATCCGCACTCAAAAACGACCGAACAGTTCGGTATCATTCAGGTGAGTTTGGATGAGTTCAGTCGGGAAAAATGTGACTGGAAGGACCATGGAGGGGTGGGGGAAGCTGAGGAGCAGACTTCCGGGCACCAGGGCTTGGAGAGGCTTGGAGTAGCAGCCAGTCTGCCCAATCACAATCCCTTTTTTCCTCATACCACTGGCTTCACCGTCTGCAATTGGACATCGGGGACATGGGGCTAGGTTGCACAAAGTCAATGGGGCTTGTGGTAAGGCTGGCCAGCAAGCAATAAAAGTCATTGTCCTCCCCCCTTCCAACACCTTCTGAGCTAGCCACTGATCCTGACAGCAGGTGTTTCCAGAAGTCTCCCGTTCCCAGCAGTTTGTGTTCCTTCCTTTTCCTAATCCATTGCCATCCTCCTCCTATTTCACCCATCCCACACATTTACCTCCCTATTATCATTTATTTAGATTAGATTGGACAGATTTAGGCATTATTTTTATTTTTTACCCATGCCTGTGGTCTTTCTCCCTACCCTCCATTGAATCCTCCCCCTCCTCCCACTATACATTCCATCCCTGATTCCCTTCCCCTGTTTTTGGATTTATGTAGAGTACTAGCATTAGCTTGATTTATGTTTCATTTCAGTTTTGTATCCCTCCCTGTGTTGTTTGGTGTGAGCTGTCTGTATTCCTTCCCCCCCCCCGCCATCCCTGTGTGTGTGTGTGTGCATATATATATATATATATATATATAATATAGACATTAGTTAGTTACCATATGTTAGCTTAGTTATAGAGATAGATAGAGAGACTGTGTAGTGATTCAGTTTTATTGTGTGTTTGTGGGACTAGGCCTTTGTGTTATTAGATATTCCATTTAGTTCCATTGGTTTTAGAATAGTTAATAGCAGTTAGGTTTAGTGTAGATATATATAATATTAGATTAAAAATTTGAATAAAAAATAAAACTATATATATATAAAATCTTTGTGTGCATTCTTTGGGTTGGAAGACATTGATAGGGGAAGTAGGAGAGTACAGTCTGCTGCCCGTAAGACGGGCAATGGGGCACGTGGCAGAGGTGGTAGGGACCGTGCCAGTGGAGTGGCAGCATGCAGCAGCAGCCAGAGCCCATCATCACACCCCAAACTCCACAGGCCTGCTTTTTGGAGACCTATTTCTCCAGGGCCACCAATGTCCCCCATTATTGATGTGATCCCCAGTAGTCCTCCTGGGGGGCTGTCTGCCAGTCGAGACCCTGCTGGCACATCTTGGGGCTAATATGCTACATGTGCTGCTGCTGTCAGGTAGGGATCTGACAAGCTGTATATACAATTTAGGGATGGGCAAACGCGGTTCGGATGTTCAGAGTTTGGACCAAACTCGGTCTGTTCAGACGTCCACACCAAACGTCCAAACCGAACTCTCGAATGACCAAACAGTTCGGTTGTGTTCAGATCAGTTTGGATGAGTTCGGGGGCAGGAAAAACATCTTTTCAGGGCAAAGAAAGGCAAGTTTCGGTTTCAGCCAAGTTTCGGTTTTGTTTCAGTTTCGGTTTCAATAGTGCTGTTTTGACTGTTCGGTCAAGTTCGGCCAACCTGAACTCGGCTGAACAGAACCATTGAACCCGAACTCGGGTTTTGAACTGAACGACCAAACATCTGAACTGCATTCTGTTCACCCAGCCCTAATACAAATATACAATGAGATTCTGCCATCAGCCAAAAGCAGCACAGAGGGGTAAAATATTGGACAGGTCAAACTCAGCTGGTAACAGATATAACTTTTAAAAATATTTTTTTAATAAAACAAACATTAACAATATAACAAGACATAAAAGTAACAAACTTAAGTGTCTCAGGGCTAAACGATTCCAATACCAAAAATAAAATCTTTGAAATTGGTATCGATATTGGTACTGATATCTATATTGATAACGATTTCCGAATGTTTGGCCAAACTGAACTCCGCTGAACCAAACAACCGAACCCGAACTCGGTTCCCGAACTGAACCCAAGCTCAAGTTCTAAGCTGAATATCCAAAATGTGTTCTGTTCTCACATCCCTAGTGGACAAACCTCAAAGCCTGCCTCAGTCTGCCTACCTTCTGCTCAGTACAAGGCTGCATATCTGCCCACCCTGTAGGCAAAGCTCGAACCCTGCCCCAGCCTGCCTGCCTTTCATACCACTGGCCTGGTAATCCCACTGCTGCTGTCTGCTGGTCCATGGGTGCGCTGCCCAAGCAATCCTGCTTCTGCCATCTGCTGCTGTATGGGAGCTCTTCCCTTGCAAATCCTACCATCCTGACTCAATGGGTGCTCCGCACAGGGAAATCCTGCTGCTGCCATCTATGCTGTTCCACGGGTTCTGTGCCTGGGTATTCCAATTTCCACTGCTGCTGCTGCCAATGCTGCCTCTGCTGTCTGTGCCAAGGGTTCTGTGCCCTGGAAATCCAATGTCTGCTTCTGGGTGTCCACGTGATTCACCACTGGGCAAGGCTTGACCAATTAGCAGTAGTGCTTCTTTGGTTCTGTTGAATATGAGTCAAGCCTGCAATGCCTGGGCAACCTGGGGTGCCAAGCACCAAGCCTTCCCTGTGTCTGCAGCTGCTTCTGGGTCTCTGATGGCCTGCCATGTCACCACGGGCACCCCTGGGGGTGTCTGAAGCACCCAAAGCCTTGCGGAGGGTCTGAACTCCACTGAACATTCGGGGGGACTGAACTCGGTTTTTGAACTGAACGACCAAACCTGAACTCGGTTTTCAAACCGAACAACTGAACGGCCAAACATCCAAACCCCGTTCTGTTCGCACATCCCTGCTGCTGCTGCCTGGGGGGTTCGAAATGGTACCTGCTTCTGCTTTTCCTCCTTCCCCTTGCCATGATCAGAGGAGGAAGGTCTGCTGCTGCTAGTGCTTGCTGCAGTAGCAAAACCACTCCTGTCCACACTGTCTGATGTCTCTTGCAGCAACAGAGTCCTATACCAGGTCCTCATGTGGGAATTCATGCCATTATTACTTAAATTTCCCCTCTTATTTCCATGGAACACTACCTTCCCACAGTGAAGACAGGCCACCCGGGGCACCCACCTGAACCTATCCTACTGCCGCTGGGGGGGTGCTGCCTTTATCCCCAATGTGGCCAAAGGGGATCTTCATCAACAGGAGTCTCCTGCACCTTCTCATCACTCCCTTCATTGCTGCCCAGCTCCATGACACCACCCATGATGAAGCTGCTGCTGCTACCACTTGCAGCATGGAAGGAGAGGATACCCTGCTGCTACTTGCTGAAGATGGGCTGTTGCCAAGGTGGGGAAGGATGCCCTCCAATACATCCTCCCCCAAATCCTCAAAATCCCTCGGGTGTGTGCCAGAGGGAGAAGCCTGCCCACGAGAGGTGGTTGCCCCTGCACAACTCCCAGCAACAGCACCCACATCATCATCATTGTTGGGGCTCTCCATACTAATATCTGCTGCTGCCTCCAGTGAAATATCACTTCTGGCAGTGCCAGCTGCTGCCGGTGCTTCAGGAGGGTGGGTGTGTGTGTGTAGTGCTGCTGCTGCACACACACCCCTTCCCCTTGGCTCCCTCCTTCAGTGCCACTTCTACTTGTGGAGGGCTGGGGTTCCCTGCTTTCCACACTAGATGCCACTCCCGAGATCTCTGCTGCAGTCTGTTCCCCTGATAAGACCTGTGACCTTGAGGGGAAAAAAAATCAGGTATCTCCAGCTTGGGCGGTGGACTGTCAGAAGTGACAGTGGGTTTGCCAACTCCCCCATGCGCACATCCATGCCCATGGCCTCACCCTCTACCAGGGCCACCTGCCCCAGCAGCTGAACTAGGAGTTCTTCCCTTTCTCATTGCACAGTCAAAGAAGTACTGGATGATCTAATTATATATACACAAAACCTAATCTAAACCTAACCTAATCCTACTATCCTATTATCCTAATATATACAATAGAACAGACTAGCCTAAATAGTAAACACTTATAATATCTAATCTCTATATATATGTACACACACATCTATCTATCTATCTATCTATCTATCTATCATGTACAGGGGGAGAAGGGCAGGGAAAGGGAGAAGGTAAGAGTAAGGGTATATGAGGAAGGAAAGGAATTGGTAATACAATGAGGGCTCAGGAGGATTTTTTTGTGTGAAAGCACCAGTTTTGTAAAACGCAACCCGACAAGGAAAGAGCTTTCACAGAACAGAGAGAAAAAACATGGCCCTCCCATTATAAAGGGTTGCAGTGCCCTCCCCCACAGCCTCCTGATTGGTTGTGGGAGGCAGCAGGTATTGAGCAATCTGAGAGTGTCATGAGACTGCTGGGGCCAGTTTGCGCTGCTCATTGGCCAGCGATACATCCATCATATACTGCTGACCTGCTTGCCCCTCCCAACACAAGCACAGTTCAAGAGTTCAAACCTCTTTAGGGCACCAAGATGTTTGCTCCCTCCTTCCCTTTCCATTTCCATCCAAAACAAAACCGCAACTGTGTCACTAATAATGACAGTGATAACAACATTGTGATTTTGTCGTTATTCTCAATTGTTGTTTTTGTTATTGCAATAACAATAATGAAAATGACAATTATTATCGTTAATGTAATAATGAAAATGACATGCACACCAATGTGTCACCTGGAGGTCACAAGACAGGGAGGGGAGGCTACCATGCCTTGGGTAGCCTTACCCCTCCCTGGGCAGACAGGCTATTTGATGCAGTATATCAAGTGGCCGGTAGGGGTGTTCAACAGGGACCCAATTCATTTCTTGTGTTTTGTTTTCATTTTCATTAGTACATTTTTTGTTCTTCTGGTTTTCATTATTAGAAATTTTCATTTTTGTAATTGTTTCATTTTTGTTTTCCATTGGTTTCAATGAGAAATGTATTTCTGGCTTTAATTTCTTCATTTTTCATCTGATTTGCATGACATTTTAATAGATTGTACTCCTCACCACAGGAATTATCCCAGCCAATATTCATAATTATTGGATAAAAGGTTCTGAATTTGTCAGCAATTTAGTTTCCTGGTCTGTGCACACATATCCAGCTCTGACATCTTTGTTTTCAATCCATTTTGGATTAAATATGAAATTATTGTGCCCCTCATTCAAGGGATCATCCTTGCCAAATTTTAGAAATATTTGAGAAAAGATCCTGATTTTATAAGAAATTTAATCATTTCATAATTTGCACACACATTTCCAGCTGTAACATTTTTGTTTTTCATCTAATTTGGATGCAATGTGTACAGAATATTCCCCTCACCAAAGGGATCATCCCTGCCACATTTAAAAAAATGTGGAAAAGGGTCCCAATTTTACAAGCAATGTGATTTTAACAAAAGTTGCAAATTTCCTTAAATCAATTGCAGGTATTGCCTCTGTTTAAATTATAAAGGGTTTACTAGACACAGAGATCTGCTTTGGGGAACAATTGTACAGAGGATGAAGAAGACAGGATGAGGTGGGCAGAGCAGAGGAGGGTCAGGTGCCACAGGAACTGGCACTGGCATAGGTTTCAATCAGTGGCACGTCAAAGTCTTTGGAGGCATACATAGGGGAAAATGTGTGCAGAGTTCTGCTTTTATTAGGACTTGCAGAGAGGCTGGAAACTGCAGGACACACGGTCACACACAAAGATCACCGAGCCAGCCTATGAGCCACACAAGATATAGCCATGGTGGGGGGCTGTGAAGCTTGTCCGAAGCTTATATTTGCTCCCTAATGCCTGGGCAGCATCTCCAGAGAATGAGCTTATACTAGAGATTCTCTTATGTTTGTCACAGTGGTACAGGATGGGTTTATTATGCCTGTTGGCCATCAGAAATATCAGCCATGTGTTCTCATTCTGTGCTGTGCCCACCCCAACCTTGGAAGTTGGAAGCATCTGCTTAGGAAAGAGCCAATAAGGGATTCTCTTATGTCCTCTGTCACAGTGCTGAAGGATCTGTTTGGGATGCCAATTGGCCAGCCTGGATATGTCAGTAATGTCTCTTTATTGCTATGCTGCTTCCCCCTCCCCTGTGCCTTGCTGTCTGAAGTCCAGGTTATGTCCTGAAATTTTTGTTTTCATCCCAAAACTGTCAGGATTACTATTTGCACAACTTCTGTTAAAAACACAAAATTTTAATTGCTTATAAAATTGGGGCTTTTTATTTATTTATTTCTGATTTTTTTTTCAGGGATGATCCCTTGTATGAGGGGTACTCTCTGTCCTACGTCCATGCAAATTGCATTTAAAACAAAGACGTTATGGCTGGAAATGTGTGTGCAAACCACAAAATTGACATTGCTTATAAAATAGGAATCTGTTATCCAATCTTTATTAGATTTGGGAGGAATTATACCTTTTGGCTGGGAAGTAAAGATGTTACAGCCAGAAATGCATAACAGTCCATGATGTTTTTGTTTTTTTAATTTTTAAATTATTATTTATAGGAAAAAACAAGAATACATTTGTTTACCGTCTGGGCTTAATATGACAAATAAAGTCCTTAGGTTACAGCATGGGACTCGAGGTGAATAACATTTCTTAACACTTATGTCCCCATATCTGCTTTTCTTACAATACATTATTATCATCTATGATATGATATCTCCCACATTTTGCATTTTCCTCTTTTTCATTTTTGTTTTCTCTTTAACTATATACTTCTTTTCTAATTCAACATTAACAATTTAACTAACCTACAACTTAACCTCTGACTGGTATTTGCATATCCCAGGTATACCCTGTGTGCATGTCGCACATCAATCATATATAAAAATCAAATTAAAAAGCAATCTCTTCCTTCTCAATCCCATCCTTCTGCATAATCTCTGTATAGGGAAGTCATGTGGCTACAAACTCATCTCTTTTATCCTTCATATTTGCACTCATTTTTTCCATTGTAAAAAGATACCACATTAAACTCATCCATTCTGACATTATGGGTCCCTGCTCTGCTTTCCATTTTCTAGCATTCAAATTAATGGTAATGACACACATTTTCTTACATGAACTAACATATGTCTTTGACCTTACAACCCATGATATTTATTGAATCGGGAGTCTTTATCCAGTGCTTTTGAAATTTGGCAGGGAAGATCCCATTCATAATGGATACATTACCTCCAAATGTCATGCAAATCAGGCACAAAAAAGAAGTTACAGCTTGATACTTATGTCCCTCCCCCCCAAAAGAAAATTTTTAAAATTCTTGTTTTTATTCTGATTTTAATTTTTTTTAAAAAAAATCCTGTTATTAATTTAAAAAGTGATTTTTTGTTAATACCAGAAAAATGAAAACAATATGAACACCTGTAGTGGTCAGCAGTTGCCAGATATTCCACTCTCACCCCCCCGGGTCAGGGAGAACAGGCGGCTGCTGTGTGACGTGTCCTCAGAAAAATTCTGAGGCCACATCCTGGAGCAGCCTTACCCCAACTGGAGTATAGCTGCCCAAGGTGAGGATGCCCACGTGAAGGGGTTGCTCGTGCCGTGCCACACTGGGAGCACTGCTGTGGGAGCGTGAGCAGTGGATGCTGTCGCCTGTCATGCCACAGCCAGGGTGGGATCTTATAAGGTCAGGGAAGGGAGAAGGGGCAGAGCTGGGCACCTGCTAGTGTAGCTGGTGCTGCAGCCTGCCCTGACCATGGCAGGAGCTCTAAGAGTGGCCCATCGGGGGGAGGAGGAGGGAGTGCTGCTCATGTGCCCAGCTCCTCTCGCTAATTCCGCCATGTGACAGGGGTGATCGGGGATTGGACCCCAACAGCTCATCTGGCTTTACCCATAATGTTTGCTGCTTTTCTGAATCACTTGCTGTCTCCTTCTAATTACTGCTACTGTACATACAGAACAGGCGACAGTATCCTCAAGGAAAAAGGATTTTAGCCATTGCTTACACTAGAGCCATAGCTCCCAAATTCTAGTCCCTCATCTGCTACTGACTCACCTTAGATATGTTATTTAAGAATTAGGTTTCAGTATATCACATAATTAAACAACCTGCATATGATGAGTATAGCTGGGTGTAACATATTTTGACTTAAAAAGAGATTTAAGAAAAGTAACTAAAAATGCTACTGCTGCAGATCTTCTCTTTGATCTGTCTTGTCATTAAGCCTATGTAATTGGGTGCAGCTACACAGGGCATTTTCAGACAATAACTTTTTCTCGCAGACTACAGAGTCTAGGAGAAACAAATTCACTCAAGGGGGTGTGAGTAGACCCCCCTCCCCCCCCCACACACATACCGATTCTGGGAGTTGACTGGCACCATTTAAAATACTGCACTTGCACATGGACAGAGGTCCGGACTTATGAAAGCCCAATATCAAGCTTTCATAAGTTCAGATCTCCATCCATGAGTGAGTGCATTGTTTTGTTTTCAGTGGTGTCAGATGACTTCCAGAATCGGGGGGGTGGATGTCAAAACCCCACCCCCTGTGTGAGTTTGTTTCTCCCGGACTCTGAAGTCCATGAGAAACAATGCTCATCCAAAAAGGCCCACAGAGTCATCACTTGAATCTCCAAGTGCACTAACCTGTTTGAAATACATTCCTTAGTTACATCTCCCCTAAGCACCTTATTCTGCTTGTTTGCTAGAAACAGCAGGAGTAGAGACAGTCAGATCAGGGAACCCCTCCCCCATCCACTTTGTTCTACTCCTGCTAGGACCTGATTGATTAGTCTCCTCTCCTCGGGATGTTTCTTATCTCTTTGTGTCTGAGAGATATTCAGAGAGCTTCTCCTACTTCCCTTCTTAACACACCTAGTCTGTAGGACTGAGTATAGACGTAGGCCTTTCCTATCCTACATGTATTTCCTAATAAAGCTACTTAAACTTAAGTATGCTTCCTGCTTGCTTATTAATGATTAGCTACTCCCTTTCCACAGGCTCCTTCCCCTCTGATTTCAAGCATGCTGCTGTCTCCCCCATCCTCAAAAAGCCCACCCTGGACCCATCTGACCCCTCTAGTTACCAGCCAGTCTCCCTCCTTCCCTTTACCTCAAAGCTTCTGGAACGTGTCATCTACTCCCACTGCCTGGACCTCCTCTCTGCCAACTCCTCCCTGGACCCTCTCCAATCCAGCTTCTGCCCCCTCCACTCTACTGAAACTGCCCTGGAAAAGATCACCAATGATCTATTTGTCACTAAATCTAAGCACCTCTACTCCATTCTTGTCCTCCTTGACCTCTCTGTTGCCTTTGACACTGTTGACCACTCTCTCCTATTGGACTCGCTTTACTCTTTGGGCTTGTGAGGCTCTGTCCTTGACTGGTTCTCCTCCAATCTCTCTAACTGCTCCTTTAAAGTCTCGCTCCCCGAGTTGAGCTCCTCCTCCTTCCCCTTTTGGTTGGAGTCCCCCAAGGCTCTGTCCTTGGCCCTCTCCTCTTCTCTATCTACACCCGGTCCCTTGGCGAAATTATTGCCTCCCGCGGATTCCAATACCATCTCTATGCTGATGACACCCAACTCTATCTCTCT
>QEPC01001038.1:556423-578785 GCA_003113815.1 Sphenodon punctatus | reverse complement strand
GCCGAAATGTTAAAAGGCTTGGGGCCAGGCGAGCTTCCTCCGGAAGGGAGTTCCACAGCCGCGGTCCCACCACCGAGAATGCCCTCTCCATCGTGGCCCCCCGTTTAACACGGGGGACCTCCAGGAGGGCACCCCCGGAAGACCACAGGAGCCGCTCTGGGGCGTGAAGGGCGAGGCGGTCCCTAAGGTATGAGGGGCCGAGACCGTGTAGGGCTTTATAGATTCCTCGGATCCGCCTCTTTCTCTCTACCGCCTCGGCCAAACATTTCTTACTCATGTGAGTTCTGTCCCTAACTAAAATGGGGTTTGCGTAGTGTATGGAACATGTTGTGTCCTATGCCTACACTTTAAGATCTTCTGGGCTCTGTATTTGAATAAAGATTCATTTATGCAAAGGAAAAGAGGTTCATTTGTGACTGCCATGTTCCTGTGCAGCAAAGAGCTTTGATAACACACATCTCAAGTAAAACACCTCGGCTAATGTCTTCATGTCGACAAATATGTTTTTCTCCTTTCTCTTTCTTTTGTAGTAAGAATGAGTACTAATTGTTCCTAATTTGATTTTGATGGGTTCTTACCTAATTAGCACTTAAAGAGGTTTTTTTTACAAACTTAAAGAGATGTTCTGATGATGAAGACGATGACTCATTACCATTTTTACATATCAGCACAAAAGATTGCTAATGACAAAAAAATGCATTTTCAGATTCTAGCTTGATCTATCAAGCACTGCGATTTTCTGATTTCATTTCTCCATTTGAAAGCTTCAGTCTTTTCGATTCTGACATATTGTTAATGTGAAGAGATGTGCCTCCATTCCTCTGACTACTAATTAGTCTTTATAATTATAGCATCTTCCAAAAATAATTAAGATCATAAGCAGGGTAATAGTGGTTAAAATGAAAGAAACACCTTCGTCTATACTCCAGATTAAAACATTCTCATTTGAGGGGAGTTGGTGAGAGAGGAAATACCATTTTGTGATAATTGACTCATACTTAGGATGATTTAAGTGTAACTGGATCACAATTTTTTTTCTTGTTCTGAAACTCTATTTTTCCAGGAAAACGTTAATGTTTCATTATGACACACTAGAAATCAGACACAGTTTTTGTGTCTATTTTGTGTCTATTTTTCCAGGAAAACATTACTGTTTCATTATGACACACTAGAAATCAGACACAGTTTTTGTGAGGAATTTTTATACTTCAGTTTCCCCTGCAAGGAAAAATATATATCTCAAATATTTCTTAATTTATTAATTGGGCATGTAAGGGGACAGAGGGCCAAATACTATTGTGGTATAAAAGATCATACTGAAATCAGTGTACTTATTTACACCTGTTAAGTTTTTGATCTAAAATGTGTCAGTCCTGTTTCCTTCAAGTTTCTTCACATGACATGATATAGGCCCTTTTTACACAGATGGGAATGGGTGGGGGGATGGCTGTTTGGGCACAGTGGTTGGAGTGTCCCTTTACACGGACACACACCCATCTCCACCCACCTCAACCCATGGAGGGGGTGTCCATGTAAAAATGGCCAAAGATCCTTAATGTGAATGGGTTTGGAGAACAGACTAGTTGGCTCAAGAGAGAGGAACCTTAGTAATGCTGCCATCAGCATGGTGGGGCAGAATAACCTATAATAACCTTCACTGGACTCCCCAGCCACTGACCCTCTCATTGACTGACATTGTCTGATGGTCTCATTGGCTCAGGCATCTTATAAGGCCAAGAGGTGGCACAGGGAGTTGTTCTGAGAACCCAGATGGCTATTTGGCAGACTTGAAATAAATAGCAGTTTTCCAGCAGATAATTCAGTAAGTATCCAGTACCTGTTGGATTAGCCACTGGATAGGAAAACTACTAGGATGGAGCCGTGGGGCATGCTGGGGACAGCCAGGAGGAGGGAAGCAGGCCTTACTGGCCTTAATGATCTGGGGGTGAGGCAGCAGCGGAAGTTCAGGATGGCCGGAGACAGCCATTGATGCACTCTAGATCTTTAAGGTCAGGTAAGGGCCCATGTTGGTGCCTCCCTCCTCCATCCCTCCTTTCCTGCCTGTGTCTTGGTTGCATGGGTAAACAGGCAGCAACCTGGTGGAGGATTTGTATAATCCAGTTACACACATGGTTAACCATTTTTGCTCTAGTATTTCATCTCTTGGCACCTTGGTGCCTTGACCCAGGGGCCTTGTACCTGGTTATCGACTACTTTTTCCTTGTTCCTGGCTCTTCATTGTTGTGGCTTCATTTCTTCCCTGTTCCTGCCTGTGCTTGGTTCCCAGTCACTACCTGCCTTATCATATTGTGAACTGTAGGATCTCTTCCTTGGATGGATATTCTGGCCTATATTTCTGACTATATTTCTTACTACTGCCTTGTCTTACCCAACATCTCTGGCATCTCTTGGTCCATCTAGCTACTGACCCTGGTTTATCTTGGACTTCACTGCATGCTTCCTCCCTAGCCTGGACCTCTTGTGAAATGTTAATGCAGATTGATGTCTCTGACTCATCCCTCACATTGGTTGCCCAGAGTCCTGCTGCAGGGAAAGTAGTTTTGAGCAGATGTAGAAAAAAAATTATTTGAATCTTGTGTTGTCCTGAATTGAGTATATTTGATTACTACTTTGCAAAATGGTTGTAAAATATTGCCGAATCTGAGTTGAGTCTTTATCATATAATTCCAATGAAGGATACCTGAAGATTGTCCCCAAAGCACAGAAGGAGGCACAGACACAAAAACTGAGTAGAAACTGACCACAACTTTATTATTAACTCAACTACAATAAGGAAGGAAAATGGGGGTTGAGGGGGAAGACACGCAATAAAACTTTCCCATAATATTCCAGATCTAATGCAATCAAAAACCTTGAGGATTCCACTGTCTTAATCATACCAAATGCCAAACCTGGACCCAGGGGCGGATCCTTCCTTGGGGCATTGGGGTGGATACCCAATTGCCCCATGAAGCTGCTTCCCTGCCTTTGCTCTCCTCCCCTATTGTCCATGGCCTCTCAGCCTCCTGGCAGGCAGGTCCTGTGCACAGTGTATGGTGAGGAGGCTATTCTCCAGCCCACTTCAGTCAGATTCTGGCAGCACAGCAGTGCTAATCAGCTGGTCGGTGCCAGTGTGCAGCCAGAAGCCAACTGGAGAAGAAGCTTGCTACCTTGTAACCAAGGTTCTTCTAAGGTTCTTCAAGATGACTCTATTCATTGTCACAACTATTCTCAGTTGTGAGAATTATGGAGCCTCCCTCCTGCGTGGTGCACAAAACCTGCCTGGTGGTGCACAAAACCTTCCTGCTAGGGGATGCCTCGTCCAATCCTGGATCCTCCTTCCCTCCTAGTGGTGGGTCTGGGCTGGCAGGCCCGCTATGATGGGATCCCAAAAAAGGGGGTGACATCTCTGTCACCCACTAGTGACCACTGATATGCAACTTAGCACTGTGATATCACGAAACCTCCCCCTGGGTTAGGGGTAAAGCAGTGGAATGCATCTTCTCACGCTGATGGATAGCCCCCAATCCCCTCCTCATAAAGAGGTGTCTCGTATTCCTTAATTTTCTGTTTTTCTTATTTGGTTCTATTTTAACACTGGATCTCTACATATGTGACAATAAAAGATGCGTAGAGACAAAATAGTGTAGAGATATCTTTTATTGGACCAACTTAGGTTGGTGGAGATTTGCAAGCTTTCTGACCTCACATGATCCTTCTTCAGGGAAAACAGAAATCCAAGCTGTACAAGATTCCACACAAGCTTGAACAACGAAACCAGCATTACACAAACTGCAAACACAGGCTGAAGACACTCCAAGGAAGGGAGGGGGGACACAATAGGGAAAGCCAATCTGCCCTTTAGGGGAAAAAAAATCCTTCCTGGGATATTTTCAGATGTGACATTGCCATGCTTTGCCATGGGATGCCACACTTTTCCCCCTGCGGGATCCATGCACACCATCACGTATGTTTGTGGGCCACCAAATCTTTCCACACTTTGATCCATGTCCACTCCAGTCCATGGTGGTGCATAGCCTGAGCCGTGAATCTCGGAAATCACAGAGGAATGGCTTGGGCTAAGGTTACCACGTTTGGGCCAAATCATGGAAAGCTGTGCCATCACTTTAGTTTGCCCAGATCCAACCCATGGTCTGCCAAGACTACAGAACCACACCAGGAAGAAGGAGGAGTGGTCAGACAAGTGGTTGCTCAGCAATGCCACAACAACCAGACAATGGCGGGAGGTTTTGGTTTAAAGGGACCCACCCACAAAGGCACAATTGCCTTGGCCAGAACAGGTTTTCTGACAAACCTTCTGGGCAGCACCTGTAGCTCCACATACTGTGAGTCCATGGGGGTACATGGAAATCTGGGCTTTAAGGAAGGTTTGAAAACTGCCAGATTTCTACCTATGCCTTGCTACTGAAGGACCTTCTCTCGCACTGGGATTCACCTGCGCCCTTCTGTGTGCCTGTTGCCTTCACCATTCCATTAGTGCCTGCCTTGACCAGATGGTTGAGATGGAGGGCCCTCTGAGTGGGCCATACCCGTGAGAGGAGACTTCCACTGCCAAACTTCACACAGTATATAAGGTCTGGACTCACCCGGATGTCCAGGTGAGCTTGGCCATTGGTGACCCTTTTGAATTGTACTACCTGGCTGCTTTTCATATGGGGGCTCTAGGGCACCGAGGGGGTGCATGCTTCGTTGGGCATTGTGCATCAGGTTGGTTGGTCCCCTCCCCCTCTCCTGCAGGCTCAGACCCCTTAGACCTGAACTTTTTGTGTACCCTGTTGAATGCGTGGGCGGCATGGGACCGGCCAACACAGTACTCCTCCACCATGGGGCTGAACATTGGAGTGGGATTTGCTGTCTCCCATTCCCCTCCCCCCCTGCAACCTTTCCTTTTGCTGTGTGGAGGTGATGGGGGCAGTGGCCACCTCTCTGCTCTTTGTGCTGTGCCCCCCCGCCCAGATTTTTTCCTTCTTCCCCTCCCGTATGTGGGACGACTGCCTCCAGTTTTTCACATTATGTTGGAGGATCTGTGCTGGCAGTCCGGTTCTGGACTGTTTTGTGTCTTGTTATGTGTGTGTGCTTTGCTTTTCCATTGTCCTGGCTCCATGGATGAGTACACCTATTACTGGCAGTGGTCTCCTTGGCCCAGTCTGCTTGCCTGTTCCTCCCTCCTCCCCCATCCTCACAGAGTCCTGCTGTGGGTAGAAGTGGTGCTCTTGGCTTTTTTTGGCCACATCTGGTCCTGTCTCCATGTCACAGTGGCAGCCATGATTTCCAGATCAGCATGAGTCAGACCCAGTACACCATCATGTTTGTTCCCATCCTCTGGCATTCTAGACCGGGGGGTAGGGGGTGGGACTTCCTTCTGTCCACACGTAGCGTGAATCACATTTGTTCTGCGAGATGGCCCACTCTGAACTGGGTTAGCAACAGTTCCCCAGAACGGATCCAACCGTGGTGGCCCCTTGACACAGTCACATCTGAAAACACCCCTGGTCCCAGTAATGGGAACCAGCAACAACCTGGAGTGCCAGCTCAAGAGGACAGGTGGGTGGGTGCTTCAGTTTACTCCTCATGCCTCAGTTTGCCCTTCCCACCCCGCGCAAACCTCTTTGAAGGAGGCACCTGGTGCTTTAACCCCTTCCCACCCAGGCTCCCCCAGGCCAAATGTCCCCTCTGTGTCCCTTCTTGTAAAGGCACACAGGGACAAGGACCATCCTCAGAACAGAGGTGTGCAGAGCAAGGGAAATTGTAGCAATTTATGACTCCACACATACCATTGCTTTCAACTAGACACACAAGTTCAGTTCCAGGTGGCCTTAAGCATAAAAAAAAATAGCCTGATTCTTTATTCTCCTGCATCTTGACTAGTCATTTACATTTGTGTATAACAGAGTACTACTACATTAGTCACCAATTTGCAAAAAAGACCACTTCCTCCCCTCTGCTTTATCTGGACCTCTAAGGTCATCATCTAAGACTGACCTCTTGGGGATTCCATCAGTGCACCAAGTCTATACTGGAAAGGCATGTCTAGAGGTGTTTTCAGAATCTTGGTGTCTGCTTCACAACTTTGGAATTTCCTTCTTGTGGATTTTATCAGAACTCAAGTAGCTTTCAGAAGGAATGCAAAGCTTTCTGATTTGATGAGGCATTTAGTGAGCCATGCTCAGCTGGGTTTTATATTATATTCTTATTTTCTTTTACTTTCAGGTTTATATTGAATTTATTTGATGTTACACACTCTGAGCTCTCAGGATGGAGGGGAGGTGTACTTTAAAAATGAATGAATTAATGAATTAAACAATAAACATCTGAGCACAGAGAGTAGAATTCAGTCTTAGTACTGAGCCTGTGTACAGGAATGAATCTTGCCAACAGGGAGAGCAAAATAGTTGCTTAGGCATCCCACATGCAGATCAGCAAGGAAAGTTCAGCCCTAGCGTCCAATGTATCAAACCAAAAATATACTCCTCAGTGATTACATATCCAGCCTTTGGAAGATCAATTACCGTGCAATCAGCCAGCTTCATACTGTATGGGCATTTTCAGAAATGACACTCTGCACCCGCTACCCACCCACTGGCTACCCACTATACATGTTTTCAGGGCTGGAGTGTTTCCCTATGGGTGCCCTATAACATGTATAGTGTGTGTGTGGGGGGGGGATAGTGGGTGGAGTGTGTATTGTCTGAAAATGCTGTATGGCAAGGGTTTGGTTCTGAAAAGAGAGATTAACAGTCATTTACTTTAGGGTTGCATGGTAACCCTTGTACTTAGAGTCAACCCTGAAATCACAAACTTAGTTTTATGATTATTTAACCTGAGTGGAATAAAATCATATTGACCATTTTATGGTGGAAAAAAGAAAATAAAAACCCACAGATAAAAATAAAAATCTGTCTCAGGAATGCAGTACAATACAGCAATAAACTTTTGCATCAGATCCTCCACACAGGGGACGGGGAGGGGGGTACTGAGGAAATCTGGTCCCCAAAGGGCTTTGACTTTTTGGACTTTTTTGGTCTTTTGGTCTTTTTTCATAGAAATTTACTGCAGATAATGCACAGCATGTAATTTACACATTCAATGATTAAATAATGCATAAAGAATAGCATATAGCCTGTAAATAAGTGTTTTTAAATAAAGAGCTTTTCATTGGCAAATCAGCAGTTATCTATGAATAACAACTCAGCATTTGCACTCTGTGTTCTGTGTAATAAAGTGTCTGCAGAGAGTGCTTACCCACATCTCCTGCTGTCTAGCCTAGTGCTTCCCTGTTGCTGTTTGTGTTGTGGGTTTTATACTTTATTAGCCAGGTACCTAACAGAACATACATAAAATGCATAAAACAGATAAAGCAGGCTCTCATTTGGGCTGAAACTCGAGTTCTCTCTTCTCAAAAATCTCCACAAAGATTGACTTTTTGATGAGATTTTCAAGGTCAAGAATCTTGTGAGAATCTGGCTTCTCCCCACCATTCTCGTGAGATTCACAAAAATGGCTGCTGGGCGTCCATGAATGTACAGAATGGCTGCGACTGCCATTTTGCGCATGTGCAGAGCATTTGGTTTTTTTTGAGAATCTCACCAGATTTTTTGAGAAACCTCAAAAATGCTCTGAGCCTGCACAAAATGACCTCCGGGGTGTGTGCGTAAGTGGAATGGCCGAGGTATCCATTTTTCGCATGCTCGGAGCGTTTCTAAGGTTCTCCAGAATCTCAAGAGATTCTTTTAAACCCCTGCAAGAAAACATGAAATCTCAACAGGGCTACAAGCATCTCATGTGTTCTTGTGATAATGATTTTGCATTCTCATTTCAGTCTTGTTCTCATTGACTCATCAAAATGTCCAGTGGGCTAAACTGTGCCAAATAAACTGACATGAAATGAGAAGTATTTCATGAGACTGCTGCTACCCCCAACATAACTGTTCCCCGATTCAAGCCGGGACACTTGTGGTTGAGGGGTGTGCAATTTCATGAGACTGCTCTCACCCCCAATATAACTGATTCTCAATTCAAGCAAGGATACATATGGCCAATGCACACGCGGACCGTCCAGAACACCAGCTTCTCTCCTAGACTGTACTCCTGCCCTGTGACCACTCTTGGTTTCTTTCCCCAGATTGGTTAGAGCTGGGGAAGGCTCACTCCTTAGGGAACCCAAAATCCATTGGGAAACCCTCCCAATTTGGGTGTTCCACAAAAGAGTCATTTTTTTTCCAGAGTACGGTTAGTTAGCACCCATATTGCACACCACTAATATTTCCCCTTGAGTTGAGGAGAGAGGACCAGTTCCCGCCTGAATTCTACAACTGGTACTTTCAATCTGTTACTCTTTTTACTCCATTTGCAGCAAGTTCAGGGGGTTAAGCTGCTTTCTTTAAGCTTGGACTGTTATTCTACTGTTCTGGGGAATGCTGCCCTCAGAATGGCAAATCCTGGGACATCAGTGTGAGGTGTTCCCTCTTCCCCTCTCATTCATTGGAAACATGGCTGGCTGAGAGATATTTCCAGAAATAGGGGTATGCCAAAGTCTCTGTTTTTTTATCTTAAACCACCCCACTGTTATGTTTGGTAGGTTCTGGAGAAGGAATCTTTCAGGCAGAGCTTAAGGGAGATTTTATCCATACACTATGTTTAATCTGTCTCTCTTGCTTTTCAGGTTAAATGTAACAATGGGTATTTTCAGATGCACAGCACCCCCGCCTCACCCGCAGGCAGCCCATCTATTTAAAGGCAGGCAAACACATGTAGAGGCATAGCAGAGGTGGAGCAGGCTGTTTCTGCACCAGGGCAGCCCCACTGGCAATGCTCTGGAACATTCTGGAGGACCACTGCCAGAGTGGACTGTTCAAACCCAGGGTACTGGCCCAAAGCAGAAATGTGGTCCATCTGCTTGGTCAGGAGCTGTCCCATGCATCACCATAGAGTTGTGGGTGACAGCCTAGATCATCGGGTGATCCGCCTGTAACTCTATGGTGTAGGAGAGGAAGGACACATGGGGATGCAAGAGTGCATTCTGGAGCAGATCCAGGAGTGCCCAGTCCATCTGAAGACACCCATTGTGCACATCTGCAAAGCTAGACAGAGCTGAGAAATAAGAAGATCCTTAAAAGGGTTATCATTCTCACACCCACTTCTTTCCACCTGGCTTCAACCTAGAAAGAGATTTAACTTCGTCTTGAAATCCTGACCCCACTGAAGTCAATTGGCTAGGCTGCCCCATGGAATAAGTCAGAATTTTCTCTGGTGCCCAAACTGGGTGTTTTTAGATGGAACCAACTGGGAGTGGCTACCCCCAGATCTGGTCCAGCAGTGGCGGGTTTAAATGGAAGCTTCCACAGACAGCAGTTCATGAAAATTCATCCCCCTATCTCATACCCTAGAGCTGCAGGTGGATTGGCAGCTGCCACCCGCAGCTCTATGGCAGTTGCTGGGGAAACCTGAGGCCAGGAGTGGCCATCAGCCCTTTAGACAGACCACTGTTCCCCCACCCCCAGCCAGTGCTTTGGGCGGCTGAACATCACAGTGCTCTGGGATGTTCCAGAGAACCAAGAGTGGAGCTGGTCCAGAGTAGGCAGTGCCTGCTCCACTCCTGTTCTGCCTCACCACAGGGTGGCCCACCTTTGCATGGATGGGCCAGCTGGAAGTGAGGCAGAGCAGAACCGAAGCAGGTGTCCGTCTAAAGAAATCCACTGTGATTCATGAACCATGGTAAAGTCTGCAGTTGGTCTGTTGAAAAGGACACAAATGGCTACAAAAACAAGTATCTCTGAATATACTTAAGCTATCACTGTTATACCCATCACTATTATTATACCTATTCCAGGTTGAGTGTGGCAGAGCAGCCAACTACACTAGAACTATAAAGCATAAAAAAACAGGCAAGGCCTGAACTACAAGTTTGTCCTATATGTTCTTAAACATAAGTAGAAAAAGATGAATCACTCAGAAGCTTCATAAGAGACAAGAGGATATTTCTTTTCCATGAACAATTAGAATAAAGTTTCCTGGAAGAAATAACTCCTATGAATGAAAATTCTTGTCCCTGATGTTCTTTGAGTCAAGAACATGGTGTTCTTAGAATCAAGACCTTAAACTCATTTCATTCTATAAGGTGTTACTGAACCAGTCAGGAAGACGTGAAAGATCCCACATAATTTTACTAATGCTATGAGTTACACAGGCTTCTTTGTGTAATTAATTTTGAAAGTTGTAGCAGGATATGGAAGTATCTAACTAGTTGTTTACTTAATAATAAGTAAATACATCAGGATTTGCATGTAAGAACACATCAATTTTAGTAGGTTTCTAAAGACTAGATGACATAACTTTGAACCCTGGCCATCATTTTATGCATGAGAAAAGTGGAAAATATAGGGCGTTTTTACACGGATGCCAGCCTCCCCTCCCCCTTCCCCCTCCCCCCGGGAGTGTGGGAGGGTGTTTCACCAGTGTTCATGGAAATGGTACGGCGGTGGTTGGGGGAATGGGTGTTCTACTGGTGTTTGCCCATGTGAACACCATGGGTGGTGGTGGAGGAGCGTGCACACTCTTGATGCACACCCATCTCCACCCATCACCCACCCATCTCCACCCACAGAGTCATCCGAAAAAACAGGAGGCTCTGTGGGTGGAGATGGGTGTGTGCCCATGGGAACAGGTGCACATCCACCTTCACCCACCGCAGCAGGACACCCATCCCCCTCACCCACCTCTGCCTGGGTAAAAAAGGCCATAGTTATGATGAGAGAAAAATTGCGCCTACCTTCAAATGACAGAGTTCCCGGTGTTCACTCTGTCCCATTGTGTTATTTGTCAACTACATTCAGGCGTTTTATCTTTCATATGCATTAGGGACTGGGAGATATAATAGATAGGTTTTTTAAAAGTTGCACAAATGTCTTGTAGAGACCTCAGCTCAATCCATAACAGGTAGAGTTTGATGCTGCTAAGTGTTATTCCCAGTACAAGGCTACACATTCTAATCTCCATGGAGACTGCCTCTCATTTTACACCTACATTCTATGTTGGTATTTGTTTTGCACAGAAACTTCTCATCAAAAGACATATAAGACAAATGTCAACATTTCTTCAATCACAACAGTTACCATGTGTTCCTAATTAATTTGTAAGCAGATAATCAGATACAAGTGTGTTGTGAAACCAGATGGTCTAAGATTTTCAGGATATCTGGCAGGAAGGAATCCCTCATTACAAATTCTGTGTTCAGCCCAGGCCAGCTTATAGGAATTCAGTATGCATTCTAATTCAAGGTGAACTAAATAACTTTGAAATATGAAAAAATGGGAATACGCTTGGCTTACTTTTGGCAGCTGTGGTTCCTACGGCTGAGAATTGAGAGAGACTTAATTAACTGTGAAGTCTTAACGATGGGTGTTTTCAGATGTTACGAGATCACAGTCAACCACAGTGAACCACGCTCAACCCCGTGGCGGGGCCAAAGGTCCCCGAACGTCTGTTTAGCAGTCACCAGATGTTCACCACAGACAATCAACAGCAGGGGACAAAGTTAACCACCCTTCCAGAGGTCTGGTCCGGACCATTCCCGAAAGGGTGGTCAATGCAATCCCCACTGGGAAACAGCAAAAAGTAATGACTGAAGGCAATCACCAGCCGGAAGCAATCAAAATGATTCCCAGCTGGGGACAAAGCATGCAACATTGCTGTCAGGCAACGAGCAGCAACACAGACTGGGGAGAGAGATTTAAAGGGCACACAGCAGTGGGGGGAACATGGCGGGATGGAATGAGGCAGAAGGGAGAGGAGAGCGGAGGGTGAGTGAACAAGGGAGGAGAAGGAGGAGGTGGCGCAGGCAGTGGTCATGCTGCACATGGAGGCGGTGGAGGGAGCGAAGCAGCAGCTGGTCCAGACCACCCCGGAACAGACAATTGGTCTGGGGGATGAGCCACCCCGGAAACGAGTAAGGGGAGCAAGGGGGGGCAGCAGCACAGGGGCACCAAGGGGGGTGGATGGGCCCACAGGAGTGGGGGAGGGGGGAGGGTCGTGGGTGCCAGGCACCCAGACTACTAACTGCCTCCCCTATTGACCCACAGACACGGAAACAGGCCCGGGAGCATAGCCCCCGGAGGAGACGGGTGGAGGGCATGTGGAGGAGGAGGAGGAGGAGGAGGAAGATCAGGAGGGCCCACGTGGGAGATGGCCTTACCACTGAGGGGGGCAATGGGGGCACAGGGAAACCCAAGACTTCATCAGGATCTGAGGGTCCACGGAGCACCAGCTGGAGCTAGCGATGAACCAGAGGAACGAGCACGTGTACCAGTAGATCGTGCGGGACATGGAGGTGGCAGGGCACCAAAGGACAGTGGCCCAGTGCCGCTCAAAGGTGAAGGAGCTCAAGAGGGAGTACAAGGCCATCAAGGACCGCCCCCTACTATGATGCCCTGGACCACATACTTCACATGAAGGGATCCATAGTCACTCCGCACCTCGTGGGGAGCACAGTACTCCAGGGCAGGGTACGGGCCAAGGTACCCCATCCCCTCACCACCCCGCTAGAAGGCACCGGATCCGGGGCCCCCACCCCCCAAGAGGAATGCCCCGGGACCATGGGGAGCAGCAGGCCCCCATCATGCACCAGCCCCAAGAGCCCCCACCCGATGTCTGACCTAGGAGGATCCAAGGCCAGAACACAGGTCTCCCTCAGCCAGGGGATGCAGGGCAACCCAAGCAACACCGAGGGGCTGGCCTCTGAGGGCTCTGAGACCAACATCGAGGGTAAGCAAGTGGGTGGGAGGGGAGATGGACTAGAGAGGATGGGCTGAAGGGGGGACCCACAGGCCACCGGCCTGCCCCCAACAGCTCCAGACACCGCAAACCAAGGAAGGGGGGCCCGGGGGCCGTTGAGGCCACCCTACAGCCACCCACTCCTACCCATGTCCTCACAGGTGGTGGAATGTCCCGGCACCCGGGACAGACAGGCGAGGGGGATGGTGGCGAGCATCCCCAGGAGCAGTCAGAGGTCACAGGGGAGGCTAATCGGCACGGGGTGAAGGGGGGGACCAGGGGAGGACGGGCATGGAACCTGGGGCATGCAATGCAGGGGTTGGGGTGCTGGAGCATGGGGAGCCGCCAGGGGAGGGCACCAGCCAGCCACCTGAGGGGGGGGAAATACCCCTCAGTGGCAGCATGGGATGGGGGCGGGTGTCAGGGTCGCCAAACCAACCCCTACTTTGCACTCCAACAGGGAGACCCACTGAGACCCAGCCAGCCAGCTCCACACCCCCATCCCAGTGAACCAGCACCCGTGTCCACCACCTTTGTGCCCACTCTGTGACCCATACCCGCTGGGCAGTGGGAATAGCGAGCAGGGCTGCATGCCCCATGGTCTCCCTCCGCCATTGGTGGTGGCCGGCCACCTCACGGAGCGCCAATGCCTGCTCCCGGGCGTGACAGAGGGATTGTCAGGCCACCCCAGACACCCTCTGGCCCTGAGCCTGGCCAGGGAGTGCCTGCACCCATGGTGGGATCATCTGGCTCTAGCTGCACTCCAGGCCATACACACCCACAGCCGGGCAGCCAGGTGCACCTCCGCCATCTGGATGCGCATGGTGTCAGTGTGTGAGCGATACCACTCTGTGAAGATGGCTAGATGCATTCCGCAGGCATCCAGGTGCCCCACATCCATTGTGGCCAGTGTCCCAGGTGTGGTGCAGCTGCACATGTTATAGGCTGATGCCAGTCTAGCCCCACCCCCTATCTGCATCCTGGCACCTGTGTGTGGGGCCCCGGGTCACATCTGCCCGGCCCCTTGGCTGGCTGGCCTGGATTGCTGCAGGGAGGCCGGGGCGAGGCAGTAGGGAGTGGCCCATCGAGTGCACCTGCGGACGGAGCACAGGGCCTAGTGCATGGGCCCGGGCGTGTGGGCACCAGCTGCATTCCTGCTGTCATCACCTCCTAACTATCTGTGTGTTGGCTGCCAGTTGTCCTCACCACCCTGATCTCTGTGTAGGCTGTCTTGTCTGTGTGCTCGGTTCCAGCAACTGTGCTGGGTCCACACCCCACGCCTCGCTCATTTGCCGTGCCACGTTGCGGCCTTTGCCCTTATCGCTTGGCCTTGGAGCTCCCCTGCTTCCCCTCCTGTTCCTCCTGGGATTGTGGGGCCCCTCATTCCTTTTGGTTTTTAGCCGCCACTTGCTGGATCATGGCTGGCAATGCTTCCCCAGGGCTCTCAGCCCCACCCAGCCCAGTGCCCCCCATAGCTGGACATTCCACAAGACCATGGCTCTGTGTGACCTGTGGCATTCCCTGGCTGTGCAATTGCTCCTGAGCTGCCCGGACAGCCTTTCTGGTGCCTATGCACGTCTGAGCTCCAGGCTGCGCTACTTTGGCTATGAGGCGACCACTCGCAATTACCGACTGCATGTGGAGATGCTGGGCCTGTGTCCCTTTCCCAATGGGCGCATCCCAGAGATGAGGTGCTTGCATGTGGGGTGGTCCACAGCAGAGACCGTGTCTGCTCTCTCTGTGTGCAGCCTTGCCACCTACAGGGCCTGTCTGGTGGAGGGGGGGGTCCCTGCCCTGGCTGTTTCCTTCTTTGGCTGCGTCCATGGGGCCAGTGGTTACCGGTGGTCATGTGGGGCGGTGTATCACCACCTGTTGGAGCTTGGTTACCTTTCTTGCCCCCTGCTGATGAATATGGTTTATTGAAGCCCACAGAAGCGGAACTGGAGGTGCTGACTAGTGTGTGGTCCCGATCCGATGTCCAGGTGGGACTCGCCATGCAGGATCCCTTGGAGGCATACTACCTCATCGCCCACCACATGTCTGCACTGGGCTACCATCAGGGCATGTTTCAGTGGCCACACTTCATGCACCTGGAGGGCCTCCCAGCCCTGGGTCCCTTCGTGACCCCCTGAAGCTGGCTGTGAGGACCCCTGTGTCTTCTGGACCCTGGATGCCGTCCTTGCTGTGCACTCCCACCTCCGCCCCAATGCTGTGGGTCACTGTCTGCTCCTTCTCTGATGTCCTGGACTCACTGGTGTGCAGGCTGGTTCTGGGGGTTCCACTACCCCTACTTTTGCATCTGGGCCCCCTCCACTGCCCCCCCATCCTCGTCTGCAACTGGTGTTCCCCTCTGTGACTGCCTTCTCCTGTGGCTGTGTCCTGCTCTCTGAGCTGGCCCTCACCTCCCTGGGTACTGTTGTCTGTCCTCATCCAGCTGCAGCCCCCACCGTGCCCATGCCCCCCCCCATTGACTCAGTGACCGTGGGGCTCTTGGGCCCCCAGACTGCACCTCCTGGCATCCTCCCGTGTGTGTGTGTATTCGGTCACCTGCTCAATACTTCAACTCCGGATCACCACAGTGGATTTGCACCCTTGCCGTTGTGGGTGGGTAGGGGGGTGGTCCCTGGCTGCCTCCTGGACCATTCCCAGGCCACTCTGGGGATGTTCCCTGTCTGTTTGTCCTCCCCCATGCCTGTGCTCTGCTCCTGTGGGATCCCTCCGTGCCTGGGCTACCTGGGCTGTATCGGGGTTCCGGTGCCGTTCCCCATGCCTCGCTCTGCCCCTGGGCTGATCCCCCCTGCTTCCCTGGCCCTGGGTCCCCCCCCCTTTGCCCATTGTGCTGTGTGTGTTGTCCATCCCACTGTGTTCCCCCTTCCTTTCCTGTCCCGTATGGGTGTGTATTTGCCTGGGCTTGTGTTTGTACTGTGTGTTCCACTGTGACCTCGTCTTCCCTGTGCCCATTGTGTGTGCTGCCTTTGCCGCTCTTCTCCATCCTCCCCCTCCTTTCCTGTTTCCCTTGTGTGGGTGTTTCCTTCTGGCACTTTTGGCTTCCTTTGCCCTCAGTCAGCCATGTCTGCCTCCCGCCTCTCCCCAGTGCCTTCTGGGTGTTTTGACCATGGCCCGGAATTCTCGTCACGTCTGTAGCACTGCCCTGAGCTGTTGTCTGTCCGTCCGATACCGTGCCGTGGTCCTGTGGTCCTGCTGTGGTCCTGTCCTGTTCTGGGCCTTCCTGGACCATGGGGGGGGGGGGCGTTGGTCGTCTCACCACTGCTGGGAATCCACTGTGGTGATTCAGGACCGCATAATGTCTGAAATCACCCAAAGTTGCTGAACATCTCTGTTTTTCAGTTTTTCCATTTGTAAAATGAAGTTAATTCTTTTTACCTGTAAATTGAGAACAACATTTACTCAGTTTTGAAAACCACTTTGACATATCTGGATGAAAAAATGCCCTTTTCCTCTGATGATGGGAAGTGGGATGTCATAAGTAAATAAATAAACAGAATCATAGAAGCTTAGAATTAGAAGTTAGCTCAGAGGTCATCTAATCCAACCCCCTGCTAAATGCATGAAATCCACAGCTATAGCATCCCTGAGAGATGATCATCCAAATTGTGTTTGAAAATCTTCAGTGAAGGGGAGGCCACTCTCCTAGGCAGTCTGTTCCACTGCCGAAAAGCTTTTACCATTAGAAAGTTCTTCCTAATGTTTAGCCAAAAGCTGCTTCAAATGTGTAAGTCAATGTACATTGACTTATCAATAATACATTTCTTATAAATGATAGTTGCTTTCAGCAGTATTGGAGGGTAGATATAGAGGGAACCCATATGACCTGAGGCGATGCTTTTGTGTGTTAGAGCAGATTAAGGATCTTCCCCACTATTTATTTGACTGCACGGCTACAGTAGGAATTCAAAATAAATTAATGACCCCTCTCCTAGCAGGGAAAACACATTGGGCACACTGTTAAAAATGTCCTATTTCCTAGCTAATTTATTTATTTATTTATTTATTCAGTTTTTTTCTACCCCACACCCTCATGCTCATAGAGCATCTGAGGGTGGCTCTAAAGATCAGATTATGTTTAAAGTGGCCAACTTAGCTCATGTCCTTGCTGTTCAAAGGCATACTCTTCTGGCCAAAACGAGTGTTGCCACTCTTCCTTAGGGAAATATGGCATATTCTACTATTTCTGGATGTGGCTAATTTTGTATTAATCTCTCCAGAACTACAGATGGTGACCAAACAAACCTGGCCAGCTAGACTGTGCTGTCTTATTGTACTCTAATTGTATCTTCTCCTTTACGTGCAATTTCTCCTGTTTCTGATTTTGTATTTTGTTGTGACCTATGGTCGAAACAAATACAATTTTGCTTACTTACTATAAATGATAGTCACTCTGTAGCAGGGTCAGGCTGGGTGTCTGAGCCTACCTTTTAAGGAGGGTATTTTATTTCTTTATTTCATGATTTATAACCCGCTCTCTCCTACCCATTGGCAGCTCAGGGTGGTGTGAACAATAAGTAATTAAAACAAATACAAAAATATAAAGGACTAGATAATATAAAAGAATGTAATAAAAATCTCCCAGAAGTCCAAATAAATACTCAAATAACATATCCCACACCCCTTATAACCCCCCACCCACTACCTTACCCCCCTCACCAAACACCTGGTGAAACAGTCAGGTCTTACATTGTCTATGGAAGCAGGGAAGGTCTGGAGAAAGACAAACCTCCACCAGGAGAGAGTTCCACAGCCTTGGTGCTGCCACAGAGAACATCTTCTCAAATGTCATCACCTGGGAAACCTGGGGGACCTCCAAGCGGGCACTCCCAGCTGACTGCAGGGGCTGATCCAGAGCATGAGGGATAAGACAGTCCTGCAAGTAAGTGGTACCCAGTCCATATGGGGCTTTAAAGGTAATGACAAACACCTTGAATCAGGCATGGAAGACTATAGACATCCAGTGCAAAGAACGGAGCACCAATGTTATGTCCCCATCACCATCAGGAGGCGGATTGCTACGTTCTGTACCAATTGCAGTCTACGGGTCATCACCAGGGGTAGCCCCATGTAGAGTGCATTGTAGTAGTCCAATCTTGAGGTGATGAATGCATGGATGACAGTGGCAAGATCAGAACCTGAAATATACAGCCAAGGATGATGGACCAGATGTAACTTACAAAATTCACTCCTCGCCACAACCACCACCTGGCCATGCAGGTGGAACTGTGAATCGAGGAGTACACCCAGACTCCAAACCTGAGGGATGCACCCCATCAATGCTGAGCACCTCCACCCCCTCTCCCCTTCCCACAAGCATCACCTCCATCTTATTGGGATTCAGTTTCAGACAGCTCACCCTCATCCAATCCCTGACCTCTGCCAGACACCAGGTAAACATCGAGACTGCAGGGCATGGGTCCGATGAAAATGTGGGACAGAACTGGATGTCATCAGCATACTGATAACACTGAACCTCAAACCCTCTCACGATCTCATCCAAAGGCTTCATGTACACATTTAATAGGAGAGGGGACAGATTCAAACCCTTTGGAACTCCACACACGAGATCCCGTGGAGATGATGAAGAATCCCTGAATATCACATGTTGAATTCTTCCAGTCAGGAAGGAGTGGAGCCATTCAAGAACAATTCCGCCCACCCTGGCACAGTCCTGCAGGTGAGTCGCCAACATTTCATGGTCAACCATGTCAAGAGCCACAGATAGATCTAGCAAAATCAGAAGAGTGGACAGATGTCAGTCCAAATCCAAGCACAGATCATCAAACAAGGCCACAAGCACAGTCTCAGTGTCATAACCTGGATGAAAAATGACTGTGAGGAATCAAGGAAACCAATGCAGTCCAGGTGTCCTTGGAGCTGCTGGGCCACCACCCGTTCAATAGCCGAATCTAAAAAGGGAAGGTTAGAGACTGGCCAATAACTGGCAAGGGAGTCAGTGTCATGAGAATCTGGCTTCTTGAGAAAAGGTCACACCACAATCTCCTTAAGTCACCCTGAGGTCTTGTCTTCCACAAAGGTGGTGTTAACAACCTCTGCCAGCAATGGCCCCAACATCTCCAGGATTGCCTTGACCAGCCAGGACAGGCATGGGTCAAGTCCAAAAGTCATGGCCCTCACAGCCCCCAGCACCTCCATTGCTTCAGCGGACAATTCCTGCCAAACCTGATCCCACGATACCAGGCAAGGCGGGGCATCCATAACCTCAGCTTCTACATTAAGCACAGCATCCAAATCATGGTGGATCTGAGCAATTTTATCTGCATAATAGTCAATAAACTAGTCACAGATAGCACTGGAAAATTCCAGTTCCAGGCGGAGAGAGACTGAACTGACCAGCCCCTTCACCATCCAGAAAAGCTGAGCTGGATGAGACTTTACGAATTATATTATTTATTTATTTATTTATTTTTATTTAACTGATTTTTATCCCGCTCTCCTCACCTCAGTGGCTCAGAGCGGCTAACAAAGCAAAAAAATCCACAAAAATATAAAATCACTTGAACAGTTTAAAACATCATAAAAACCCAACTCCCCTCACCCCCAGCGCTCATCCCTACCCACTCCACCCTACCCCTACCCCTTGCCAAATGCCTGATGGAACACCCATGTTTTACATATCTTCCAGAAGACTGGAATGTCCAGGGCCAATCGCACCCGCACCAGGAGGGAGTTCCACAGGTGCGGCACAGTGACTGAGAACGCCCTGCTCTGTCTGGCCCCCCGAGACATCCAGGGGACCTCCAAAAACGCACCCCCAGCTGACCGCAGGGGCCAATCCAGAACCCGGGGAGTGAGGCGGTCCTGCAGGTAAACAGGGCCCAGACCGTGTAGTGCTTTATAGGTTAAGACCAACACTTTGCATCGGGCCCGGAAGACTATTGGCAACCAGTGCAGAGAACGGAGCACCGGTGTAATATGCTCCCAGCGACCCAGTCCCACGAGGAGCCGGGCTGCCGCATTCTGCACTAGCTGCAGCTTCCGAGCTGTCACCAAAGGTAGCCCCATGTAGAACGCGTTGCAGTAGTCTAATTGAGAAGTAATAAAAGCATGGATGATTGTGGCTAGATCTGGAACTGAAACCAGCAGCCAAAGCCACTGCACCAGATGTAACTGGTGGAAGGCATTCCTCGCCACAGCCTCCACCTGGACATCCAGGTGGAGCTGCACATCAAGAAGCACCCCCAAGTTCTGCACCTGGGACGTCAGTGGAGGGCAGACTCCATCAATCAATGGAGCCGTCACCTCCATCGACCTACCCATTAGCATCACCTAAGTCTTGTCAGGATTCAGTCGCAGATGGTTAGCCCTCATCCAGTCCCCCACAGCCATCAGACAGTGGGTAAGCACCGAGACATCTGGGCCTGGGTCACCAACATCTTGTGGTCAACAGTGTCAAATGCTGCTGAAAGATCTAAAAGGACCAACAGGGTCAATCGACCCCGGTCCTTTTCTCAGTAAAGATCATCTATCAAGGCCACAAGCGCTCAGTGCCATGCCCCGGATGAAAGCCAGACTGCGAAGGATCCAGAGAACCGACATGGTCCGGATGTCCCTGGAGCTGCTGAGCCACTACCCGTTCAATAACCTTCCCTAAAAAGGGAAGTTTAGAGACAGGCTGGTAGCTGGCAGGGGAGTCAGCGTCAAGCGATGGTTTCTCGGTAAGAGGCTGCACCACTGCCTCTTTGAGACAGCTCGGTACTCTGCCCTCCCGCAGGGAGGCATTAACCACCCTGGCCAGCATCGGCCCCAGTGTCTTCCGGAAGCTCTTAACCAGCCAGGATGGGTCTAATTCACAAGAGATGGCTCGAACAGTCCCAAGCACCTCCACCACGTCGGCGGGTGTCACCAACTGAAAGTGATCCCATAAAATGGGACATGAGTGTTCTTTGTTATATGAATGTAACAAACTCCTATTTTCTGCCTGCATAGCTATGACATAGGCCTGGGAGGCATAGGCACTGAAGTAGTTCAGGACAGACCTTAATATGCCTCAGCTGAACTACTCCCAGAGACAGGCAACCAAGAGCATCATTAGGACCAGCTGGACTAGGTGTGACTGATTCATCCCAGAAGCAGAAGGGCAGAGCCTGGAGCTAATAAGAGACCCAGAGGAGTTGTAGGAGAGGCAGGAGCTAGGGAGGGCTCTGCTTCTGTCTGCAGGAGAGACTGTGGGTGTCTTTAGACAATGCTGTTCAGTGTTCTGTAACACAGTGTCCTACCGTTACAGTGTTTAGACATACCGTCAACACTGTGTTCACCCCAAACACTGAAAGTGAACAACTTCCAGGTCTTGACAGTTTAATCAGTGTTAGGGGTGAACACTGTGTTGACAGTATGTCTAAACACTGAAATGGTAGGACACTGTGTTTACAGAACACTGAACAGCGTTATGTCTAAAGACACTCCGTGTCTGGCTGCCAGCAGACCCTGTGGAAAAGTTCTAACTGAGGACTACAGCAGGGCAACTAAGCTGGTAGCCTGAATCTGCTGAAGTGAGGAGACTTTGGAGGTTTTGATACCAGGCCAGGAGGACCTGTGCCTGGCCAGGCCTAGACAAAGGGAAGAGGCACCCTGGAGCACTGTATGTAGGACTGGGTGAATAAAGGTGTTTTGTGAAGATCCTGCATAGACTGACCGTAGGTGGGCATGGATCCTGAAATAAATTACCATGGGCCCACACACCCTGTTACATACTCTCCTTTCCTTAATAAGATCATTTTAAAAAATGCCTGTTTCCATGGAATCTTCACTGATCTGAGAGCACCAGCATTAGGGAATAGAGGTGTGAACCAGGGACCCATGTCGTGTTTTCATTTTCATTTTTTGTTTTTGTTATTTAAATATTTTGTTTTTGTTTTCATAAATATCAAAATCTAATTTTCGTTTTTGCTTTTATTTTCAATTTCCATTGGTTTCAATGTAAAACACTTTTCTGTCTTTAACCCCCCCCCCCCCAATATATTTGGATGAACCTTCAAGGGGTTGCACCTCCAATGGAAGGCACTAAATGTACCAAATTTCAGAACATTTGGATAAAATAATCTGATTTTATAAACAGTTAAATTGTGTTATTTTGCAAAAATATGCATATAAATTCCTGACTGTAACCTCTTTGTCTCCCATCTAATGTGGATAAAACTTTGCATGTTTTTACTTCTTCCCATGTTTACTACTTATTCCAACTTTCAGAAGGATTAGAAAAAGGGTCCTGGCGTTATAAGCAATTAACTTATAAATGCATGTCTGACTATAACAACTTTTTAGTCCAACCAGTGTACATGAAATTTGACAGGGCTGTATCTCATACATTCAGGATAATTTCTGCCAGATATCAAAAAGACGTGATAACGGTTATCAATTTTATAAGCCTTAAAAGCATATGCAGAGAATGAACCTATGCCAAGGATTCTCTCATGTGCCACAGTGATATAAGATTATTATTATTATTATTATTAAACATTTATAAAGCGCCAGTAACAACCTGGCGCTGTACAGAACATATAATCAGCTGCGGTCCCTACCTGTGGCTTACAATCTAAAAGA
>QEPC01001038.1:436963-489286 GCA_003113815.1 Sphenodon punctatus | reverse complement strand
CTGAATGTTTGTTTGTCTTCTCCCATGTCTCTCCCGCTGTCCCCTCTCCTTGTCTCCCCCTCCTTGTCTTTTAGATTGTAAGCCACAGGTAGGGACCGCAGCTGATTGTATGTTCTGTACAGCGCCAGGTTGTTACTGGCGCTTTATAAATGTTTAATAATAATAATAATAATAATAACACCCCCAACCCCCTTGCCTTAGATGTAGTAAAGTTCAGAGCAACTGGGGTGCAAAAGTTTGTAGGGCTTTCTTCTGAGCCAACTCTGAGCTAAGTTGGTAGAACTGGAAAAGGTGCAGAGAAGGGCAACACAAATGACTGAAGTTATGGAATGATTTCCATACAAGGAGAGGGTTGATAGGTTAGGATTCATTAGCTTGGAGAGGAGATGATTGAGAGGGGATATAATTTGCAAAATTATAAATGGTGCAGAACAAGTGGTTATTATTAGTGCTGCAACTCGGTCCTCAGTTTTACTCGGAATTTACCGAAGACTGGGCTATTTAGCCTGGCTTTGCCAAATATCGAATTTCAGAGGACTTACTTTTAAAAAAATAATTAATTTTGAAATGGGGTGGGGGAGAATGAAAATGAAAGTCTTTTTATAAAGAAAACAAACATGAAAATGAATGGGGTGCCTTCTGCACACCCCTATTAACAAGTAGACATTAATCGCCAAATGGCCATGATTTCATCCCTCTGCCTCTGGGAGTTAAAAAACATGACACAAAAAGTGAATGGGTAATGTCACGTTTGTTAAGGGGCATGTGCCAGTCCAAATTTCCTGATAATTTAGCAGGGGTTGGGGCTATTGCCATCCCTCATACCCCCAACTTTGTAGAGGATGTGTTCTCCACAATTACTCCCATGACTGGTGAGAGTTATAGTGATCTGGTGGAAGCTCTCCCAGAATTTTTCCAGCCAGAAGTGCTACTTTCAGAGAAGGAGTGCTTTTCTCAGAGCAGCTCCAGGGAAGAAGCTGAAGCTGTTGTCAGCAGAGCATGGGCACACCCACACATTTAGAAGCACATGTGAGCTGTGTTTTAATACACTCCCATATAAGTGTGTAGATAGCATGTAAAAGGTTTGAGGACTACAGCCATTGTGCATTTCTGAGGATTTTATCATTCATATTTTTAATGTATTGGACAGTGGCACTTTATTCATGGCATAGACCTCAAAACCTGAAAAGCGTCACAAATGTTGGCAAAAATTATTATTTGTATCAGAATTTATATGGGAATTTACATTATTTGCTATTCATTAATGTCTGCCTTACGCTTGGAAACTGCAGAGCTATCTAAAATCCAGGCATAACGAGGTAAAATAACATTTGTGATTAACTCTAGACTTCAGCGAAAGAAAATATGGAGGTTTCCTAGAAACAATTATCTGAATAATGATGAAATCACTTGAGTCTAGAAAAAATGATCAAAATTGAACCAATGGAGTCAGTTTGTGAGACAGATTAGTTCTGTAATCAAACGTATATCCATCAGCTACAACTAGGGGACTCTACCTGCATTTGAAAAATCAGATAATTATTTTCCCCCAAACTAAATTCTAATCAATGCAAAAGACTGTGAATAATATGCCCATTATCTGATACCTCAGGGACGAAGGCATTTTTAGCTTTCTGACATGTACTCTCTGCCAACTTTACTTTCACTCCCCATCTCTGAGTCAGTGTCAGACGATTAATCTCTGCTTTTCCTCACAACTGTGTGGGAGTTTGTTTTGACTGGAATTCGACAAGCATCAATACGGCAATGCTCCATGATTCTAGGCAGAACTCCTAACACAGGTTCTTTAGCTGTAAGTCTGTTTCAGACAAGTCTCTGCTTAACTGAAAAGTGATTTTAGATTCCAACTGTGTAAGAAACATCACAATAGGCGGAGCCTTTATTATTGTAGATATGTTCCTTTAACAAAAGGGTAAAAAATTCTATAGTCACATACTTGGCAGCAACATAATCCATGTTCCCACACAAAATTAGATGATACCATGAGTGCATGTTGCTCATAGCCCTGAAATAGCTCTTTTTCTGAGGGACACTAATTATTTTAGTCTAAAAGTTACCTACATTTCACACAAATTCATCTACTCATTTTGAATTATTGAAGAGTACTTATATAAGATCCGACCCCACTTGTGCCACTACTCCTCACTGCTTCCTGTTAGCAGGCAGAGATGACAAGAAAAGCAGAGGGGGACCCAGAACTGGGCCTTCTACTATTATTTCTTACTGCTCCTGGTAGCAAGTGGTGGCAGCAAGAAAAATGGGGTGGGTGGGTGTTGTACTTCTACCACCACTCCTTGCTACTTCTCTGTCAGACTTCTGTTGGATACCTTCAGCTCCCCAGTCTTTTCTTGTAGGACTTACTCTACCTGACATAAATTTCCTATGTTGTAGAACAGCTGCTCGGTCATTTCCCCCGTCATTAGAGTCTGAGCAGCTTGTTCCCTTAGCCTAGTCCTCCCACATACCTCTGGTTCTTTGGGCATCCCTTCTCTGGCCCTACCTTCACTTTGTGGTGCTTCTGCAGAAGAAGTGGTGTGCGACCCCGCACTGATTTTGTCATTGCCTCTTGCTTCTGTGGAGCAGCATGGAATGGTGACAGAAGGAACACCAGGTCTCCCAGATCCTACTGTTGCTCCTGCCACTGCTAACTGTTCCCCACTCCCTGGGACTGGTAACTAGGGGTGGGAGTATCTGTTCTCCCAAGATCAGATATTGCCGGTATTTGGATGTATTGGTTTAATCCGATAAATCCGATATTTACCTGTACCGGCATACTAGATTTTTAACATTGACGACGGTACCGGATTTTTTTACATTGCGGCCATTGAAGTCAATAGCCACAATGTAAAAAATCCGGTACCGCGGCCAATGTTAAAAATCCAGTATGCCGATACCTGTAAATCTGGTACCTGGGAGATCCGATACCAGTACATCCTGTACCCGGTATTCTCCCCAGTGTCCCACCCCTACTGGTAACCCTTTCTTCCCTCCAATAGCTAATGAGTAGCTCATGAGTAGCTACTGGCTGCTTACTGTTGCATGAAGATCCTTCAAGATCTTTGGGGTTACTGGACCACTTAGGGTCAGAGACCTTTGGGACCAGTATCTCTCATCAGTTATACACCACCTCAGCAAGATTCCTCAAATTAAAATAATGTTCACACTCCCCAAAGATTTAATTGGAAACCACAGTAGTCAGACTAAATTATTAATAAGAATACAAGAAAAATAAAGAACACAAATTAGCTTTCCAGGCTTTTGGCCAGCTCCACCAATATGTGGAGATCTGAGGAAAACTCCCAGCCTCCCCCAGTACAGGTATCAAAATGTATGGAAGTTGAGGTATGATTGTGTTGTGGATATGCTGCTGTGTATGAGAAGTAAGATGTGACTAAGCTAGGGCTGCACTGAATAGGCAATCTGTGTACTCAGACGGATTTCTGAAGTTCCCAGTACAGGGACTGGATCCTCGGTCGGAACTCAGAACTTTTTCCAAGGACCCGGAATTTGGAACTAGGAACACTGGACCAGGCATAACAAAAATACCAACAAGAAACCAGACATAAACCACCACCACCCATAAAAAGCCTCCATTGTGCTTGCCCAAGGCAAGCCCCCTCCCCACACACTATAAATTCACTAGAAAGAAAGTATCCCCCTGTGCCTCATCTGGTTCCATCTTGGCAAAGTTCTTGATCCCACAGACAAAGCAGTGCCCAAGAAAATCAGACCAGTAAAAGTGAGATAATCTCAAGACAAACCCCAAAAGTGAATGTCATGGGTTGGAGGTCCGCACCCCTACTTTACCAGACTTGTAGTTACATGTAGGCCCGTGTTACACGTTTGTGACCCTATGTTCCTCCGTGAGAGTGCAACTGCAAAAAGTCAAAAAAGTAGCACCCAAAATATGACCCAGCCCACTTTAAAATAATTATGCCAGCCCAGTAGGCATAACAAACACCCACAAGAAAGGAGACATCCCCCCCGCTCCCTGAAAAAAGCCTCCATTGTACCCACCTGTGCTCGGGAAGCTCCCCCCAAACAGACCATAAATTAACCAGAAAAAAAAGTATCTCCACCCCACCCCTGTTTCCCGGCTGGTCAAATTTTGGCAAAGTTCTTGAACCCACAGCCAAAGAAGTGCCCAGAAAAGTTAGCAAAAGAGACAGTGGGTTTTTTCAGTTATCACCTCCCTCTTACTACAGTCAATCCTCTGTGGTGGAGGAGAGACCCATAATGTCTAAAGTATTCCCGCCAGAGGTTCACCCCAGTGAACATCCGATGGGAATCAGATTAGCCATGGTTCCAGAAGTGAGGCCGGCCTCACCTCTGTAATCATGGTTAGCACAACCACGATCCGGGATCGGCGGAAAGTAATGTCTGTTACCTTCTGCCAATCCCAGATCGTGGTTCCGGCCATGATCTGGGATGGGGCACAGAGGCCGGATTGGCCGCTGCACCCACCCATCTTCAGGTGGGCGGGCGGCTGGAGGAGTGGGGGGGGGATGGGGCTGTGCAGCTGCACATTGCACCACACAACCCCGACCCCTCCCTGATCCCCGAGCAGAATCAGGCCAGCACATCTAAAGAACAGACAGTCTGATTCCGGACCAGGATCTGAAACAGATCCCGGGCTGTGGTAAAAGGGAGGCCCATCACGTCTAAAAATATCCAGTTTCAAGACAAAGCCAAAAGTGCAACTGCAAAAAGTCAAAAAAGGCAGCAGTATCCACAGCGTGGCCCAGCAGCAGTGCACCCACTTTAAAATAATTATGCCAGAAAAGTGGGCATAATAACACGAACAAGAAATCACACATTCACCACACACACAAAAAAGCCTCCATTGTGCCCACCTATGCAAGGCAAGACCCCTCACCACACATAATAAAATAACCAGCAAGAAACAAAATATCTCTCCTGTGCCCCAGCTCAGTAGTAACATATTGGCAGAGTTGAGCACACAGCCAAAGTACAGTGCTCACAAAAACCACAGTAGAAGTGATCCCTCTCTGGCCTCCATGGTGCCAACTTGCCATCAGTAGCAGCGCTCACTTTAAAGCATATTAATGATGGTGGCACTGGCAACTTCCTAACATTGCCCCTAGTATGGACAGCCCAGACCAGGGGAAGTGGAGCAAAGCAGATCCCTCTGGCCTCCATGGTGCCAAACAGTGCAAGCAGCAGGCAGCAGTGGCATCCACTAATTTTTTTAAAAAAAACATCATGGCATGATGGAGTAACCCCCTATGGTCAGGCCAGCTGGACAGGACACAAGCACCTCCCCCCCCACCATCAGAAATACTTATAGATCAGCAGTGTAGTACATAGCCAAATCCACACCGAGAATAGACAATGGCCCTAAAACCACTTTTATTTTGCCCCTGCCAGTCAATCAAAAACTGTTCTGTGACTTATCCATTACTCACCTATCCCCTCCCATACACCCCTGCCTACCAAATATGGCACTGAATTTAATTTCCTAGCTCAGAGAAGCTAGGGTCAACCATCTGGGTCACTCCGGCCATACGTGCAATGGTGCCCTCATCACTCAATAGAAGGTTCTGAAGAGTTCCGAAGTTTTCCGGGGACCAACCTTGGTACAGTGACACTGACAACAGAACTTTAAATATTGTCTGTCACCATAATTATTCATGAAGCTGACCATCATGTTGCAATTTCAATGAAATAAGGTAAAATCTTTGCTTTATCTAATCATCTTTTATCCAGCTTCTAATCCTTATTAAAGCCTACCAGTCTGACCACGTCCTATTACGTCTGTCTCTTTTAACATGTTTTAAAGCTAACAGTTATCAAGCTGCAACCTAAACATATGCTACTATGCAATTCATTAATTTTCCTAGGCCCCAAAACTTACTATACCAAACTGAGCAGCCTCAAGCAATAAGCAAATAATCATTTAACTCAGCAATGTCTTATAAGAAGCCTATACCGCACACTTCCCCTGAAAGGGGGGGGGGCAGGGGGGATGTAATCACAGTCAATTGCATTCCGATACCTCTGTGGTGGCCAGCCTGAAAATGACAACAGCAAGCTGCAGATGTTTAGGCCTGCAGCTAGCTAAGCTTCAAATGCTAATAGGGAAAGCACAGGGAAAGGTCTTGGGGAGTGGTCAGATGGGCCAAGAAGAATTGGATGGCTGACTAGGATTGGCTAAATATGCTGAACATGAGAAGCAATTGGTCACTCTGGCTCATGTGTTTTTGAAGGGTTGACTGCCTGCCGAGTGTGCATGAGCAGGTATTGGCAGCTAGGGATGGGCGAATAGGTTGCGGTTCGGGTTCAGATGTTCAGTTCGGTCCAGTTTGGTTCGCCCCCGTTTGGTTCCGCCGTTCGGTCCGTTCGCTGCATTCGGGTTAGGCCGTTCGGTTTGGTCATGTTCGGATCAGTTCGGGCATTTGGAAAAAGACTCTCCGTGCAAGAATTGATGGCCCCAGAACCATGACGGTGGGTCATGGGGCTAGAGTGGCAGTTTAAAGATATTGGTCACAGCCCTCCCTGCCTGTAACTTTGCCCCAGAACCCCGACGGCGGGTCCTGGGGCTGGAGTGGCTGTTTCTTAGTGCGTTGGAATGACATCACCTCTGTGTGAGGAATGATGGACCCAGACCCATGATGGTGGGTTCTGGGGCTAGAGTGGCAGCTTCTAGATACATATTGGCCACAGCCCTCCCTGCCAGTAACATAAGTTCCAGAACCCTGACGGTGGGTCCAGGGGCTGGAGTAGTGGTTTCTTTTTATATATATATCTATCTCTACACTAAATCTAACTGCTATTAACTATTCTAAAACCTATTGAACTAAATGGAATATCCTAATAATTAACTACAAAGGCCTTGTCCTACAAACACACTGTATCTCTATCTATCTCTATAACTAAGCTAACTACTATGTATATCTATCTAGTAACTATCTATCTAATAACTATCTATCTATATATACAATATTACACAGGGGGAAACACAAAGAACACAGGGAGGGGTACAAAACTGAAATGAAAATCAATCTAATAATAATCCTACTCTAAATAAATCCAAAACTTAAAACAGGGGAAGGGAATCAGGGATGGAATAAGAGGGAGAGGGAAAGGATTCAATGGAGGGGGGAGGGAGGAAGGAAGATTGAACACAGGGAACACAGGGAGGGGTAAAAACAAAAAATAACACCTAAATCTATCTAATATAATCTAAATAAATGATAATATGGAGGTAAATGGGTTGGATGGGTGAAATAGGAGGAGGATGGCAATGGATTAGGAATAGGAAGGAACAAAAACTGCTGGGAGAGAGGGAGCCTTCTGAAACGCCTGCTGTTCAGGAACAGTGACTAGCTCAGAAGGTGTTGGGAAGGGGGGAGGCAGTCAGTTTTGTCTCTTGCTGCGCCCGCCTCACCGCAAGCCCCATTTTCTTCATGCAGCCTAGCACGTGGCCAATCGCAGACTGTGAAGCCAGTGGTCTGAGGTGAAAAGGGATGGTGATTCGGCAGGCTGACTGCTACTCCAAACCTCTCCACCCCTGGTGCCTGGAAGTCTGCTCCTCAGCTGACTCCCCCTCCCTGCCATGTTTGGCCTTCCAGTGACACCACTTTTTTGTCATTTTAGCCACCTGAACTCATCCGAATGCAATCCAAACTGACCAAACTGTTCGGTCATTTCGGCATTCAGAATTGAGTTCGGTTTGGTCAGTTCGTGTTCAGATTTGGGTTTGGGTTCGATCATCTGAACAGGCTGAGTTGGGGCCGAAATCCGAACTTCTGAACCACGTTCGCCCATCCCTATTGGCAGCTATTGGCAAAAAGTTTCAGCAAAGCTAATGCTGGGTTTGTGTATGTGTGTTGCTGCACCAGCACTGCTAATCCATGTGCATATCAGTGCACAGGCCAAGTCACCTAAAACTGATACAGCATTACCACCCCGGAAGCATGGAATTTTAAAATTGAGGTAGGGGGTAGTGTCTCAATTGGATGGTGAAGCTGAATCTCTGTGGGAAATGTGTGGCTCAAGGTACAGGGAATGTGAAACCACTGATGGAAAGCTTCCTGCCCTACATGAGGTTTGGACACTCCCAGAAGTTCAGGGTGCCCTGGTGAGTAGGGATGTTTTCATCCTCAACTGAATGGTGATGCTGAATATGCTGGTTAGGGGATACAAGAGAAGCATCTTTGCCTGGGAGTTTTATGCGAACCGGGAGGAATTGTGGGCTGTTACCTGCAAGAAGTGTGTGAACTTTTCCATGAGACTGAGCTGTGGATGTGAGAAACAGGCTGAGAAAATGCAAAGACTGATTGCTTGGTCTGATTTCTTTCAATTTGAAATTTTACTTGTGCTTTCAATTTGCAATACATGCACTCAATAAAGTATGCAATATGCTCAATAACATACTTCTAGCTGCCAGTTTTTGGCAGGTATGAATCCAGGTATGCACCTCCATGGGTGAGAAGGAATTAGAGGATCGGGACTGTGTCCTGGATTCATAATAGTTTAGTTTAGTTTAATTTATTACATTTTTATGCCATCCCCTCCTGCTTCTAAAGCTCGGGGCAGTTTACAACAATAAAAAATAATAAGTAATATAAAATTCAATATAAAACTACATAAAAACATTAAACCTGGCAAAAACACAAAGAACCCCCTCCCATAGCCCCCAACCATCACCCATCATCCGTCTCCCTCACCAAAGTCCTGGCGGAGCAGCCAGGTCTTACACTGTCTATGAAAAGGGGGGGAGGTCTATGGCCAGGCGGACCTCCAATAGGAGGGAGTTCCACAGCCATGGTGCGGCACCAAGAATGCCCTCCTCAAAGTCGACACTCGGGAAACCCAGGGGACCTAAAGGAGGTTGCTCCCCACCGACTGCAGAGGTCGATCCAGGACCTGGGGTGTGAGGCAATTCTGCAGATAGGTGAGACCCAGGCCATTTAGGGCTTTAAAGGTCAAAACCAACACCCTGAATTGGACCCGGTAGACTACTGGCAGCCAGTGCAGAGAACGGAGCACTGGTGTAATGTGCTCATGATGACTTACCCCCCGAAGGAGGTGAGCCACTGCATTCTGCACCAGCTGCAGTCTCCGGACCCTTACGAAGGGTAGCCCTATGCACAGTGCATGACAGTAATCCAATCTTGAGGTAACAAAAGCATACGTGATGGTGACAAGGTCCGTGTCTGAGACATATGGCTAAAGCCGTTGCACCAGATGTAGTTCGCAAAATGCACCATTCACCACAGCCACCACCTGGGCATCTAGGCAAAGCTGTGGGTCCAGGAACACTCCCAGATTATGGACCTGAGACACCAGGGCGGGAACGGATGGGGGGGGTGGCATCACATCCCCGGCTTTGCCCACCACCATCACTTCCTTCTTGCCAGGATTCAATTTCAGATGGCTTGTCCTCATCCATTTCCTGACAGCTGACAGACACTGGGTAAGCACCAAGACTGCAGAACCTGGGTCAGATGTAAAACTGAGGTACAGTTGGGTCTCATCAGCATATTGATGACACCTCACCCCAAACCCTCTGATGATCGCCCACAAAGGCTGCATGTACACGTTGAACAAGAGAGGGGATAAGATGGAACCTTGCAGGACTCCACATGTGAGGTCCAAGGGAAAAGATGAACAATCACTCAGCACCACGTGTTGAGTTCTCCTGGCCAGGAAGGAATGGAACCATTTAAGAATGGTACCACCCACTCTGACTCAGTCTCGCAACCAAGTCATCAACAACTCATTATCAACAGTATCAAATGCAGCCGAGAGATCTAATAGGATCAACAGGGTCAAACGACCCTGATCCAAATCACAGGAGAGATCATCAACCAATGCCACAAGTGTAGTCTCAGTGCCATAACCCAGAAGAAAGTCAGACTATGAGGAATCAAGGAAACCGATCCAGTCCAGATGCTCCTGAAGCTGGCGAGCCACCACCTACAAAGGGGAAGGTTAGAGACCGGCCGATAACTGGCCAGGGTGTCAATGTCCAATTATGTTTTTTTGAGCAGAGGCTGCACCACCACCTCTTTGAGGCAGCCCGGAACCCTGCCCTGCCTAAGGGACGCATTGATTATCCCAGACAGCAGCGGCCCCAACATCTCCTGGCTGACCTTAACGAAACAGGATGGGCATGGGTCAAGTTCACAATGGGTGGCTTGAACAGTCCCAAGAGCACTCCCTGCATCAGAGGATGACACATACTGAAATTGGTCCCATAAAACTAGACAAGCCGGGGCTTCGGCTGCCTCTGGTTCACTTACAGCTGAAAGTGCAACATTGAACCCATGATGGATTTGAGTGATTTTGTCTGAAAAAAGTCAACAAACAAGTCACAGTGAACATTAGATGACTCTAGGTCCAGGCGGAGGGAGGCTGGACTGGCCAGCCCCCTCACTACCCTCAATAGCCCAGAAGAAAAACAAAACTTGGGAAGCTTCTTCTTCCCATGGTTCTGCATGACTGTGAGTCATGTCTGGGGGACCAGGATGAGATACTGGAAAGGGTGGGTGGAGCGCAGTGGGGAAAAACACCTTCCCCCATATTAGGTTTGATCTGCTAAACCTGTGAGTAGGGGCTGCCCTAACAGAGAAGAAATACATGCAGGGGCTGCCCCTTTATTTAGGATCTACACACTAAACATGTGATTGATGCTGAGTGGGGGCTGCACAGGCTGGACCCGGACTCCAGCGAGCTATCATTTTGTTTGTTAACACCCACTGTGTCCACCTTCCCACCTTAGGCATCCTACTAGCTCAGCTCCACAAAAAACTCCTAAGTACCAGATGGCACTGATACCAGATCCACCCACAGAAGAGACCACCCTTTCCAACTGGCAAACCTGCCCAGGTCTGACATTAGACTTGTCAGGGCCTGGAGTGGAGCTGGAACAGAGGACAGACAAATGAATACCACGAGAAATGCCTGTCCTGGGGACCCTAGGAATTCCATAGCCACTCCCAAGAGGCACAGGACCTCTGAAAGCGTGGGGTCAGAGGTACAATTGACCGTCAATCCTACCTAAAGCCACCTCTGGGCCCACCCTGCTCCTACCACATATCATTGCTTCATCACTCTAAAATAAACACATGTGGTTTTCAGGATGATGATGATGATGATGATGATTGATTGATTGATTGATTGATTGATTGATTGATTGATTGATGAAATAGTGTCCATTTCCAGGCTTTCTAATAGTATGGACCAGTCCAAATAATATTTTTCACTGATGAAAAATAGCTTGGTGGAAACTCGGGAAGGAATTTGAAATAAAAGTTAATTAAATCTGTCCAGAAACTCCTGACATCATCTAGCAGCTGTTGCCAGGTATACCACCTTGGCTGGCTCAAATACTGGCCTTGAGTTTTTCAGAGCATTAATTGAGTTCAGATTGTAAAATTTTACTATGCTTTCCCTCCCTTCTGGTTTTCAGTTAAAAGCTTCAGGTGGAAGATGTGTAATAAAAATAAAATTAAAGCAGAAACAGACAAACAAAAAAACCCAATTCTTCTCCAGTGTTAAAGAAATGTGTTTATGTGGCTCCTTTGAGGGCCAGGCGCAAGTCTGATAAGGCTCTCAATGGACTTTCCTGTCTGGTCTTTTCAAACATACTAGTCTTCAGCTGTGCTGTGTTTATTACTTTTTCCTACAACATAGCACTGCCTATATAATGTTAACCCTTTCACTGCTGGGCTGGTTGTCAATCCCATCTGGTTTAGTAACAGATAAGTCCAAGTTGTTAAATTCACATCTTAAACTTCAGGAGCAGATTTGCCAAGCCACTGAAGAGATCAGAAGTTCTGACTGATGAGGTTTGCTTTATAATGAGCCCCCCCCCCCCCCCCAAATATTACATTTGGGATTCTCTTTATTTGCCTTTTTGTTTCTGAGTCTTTAGAATACACTGCAGCCATATTTTCAATTTTCTGTCTTGGGACTTGTAACGTAAGTAGGGCGTACATGGGAGAGCATTCCCGGTCCCTCACTGATCAGCTGTTCAGTAAGGAACCAGTATCATATCCTTGCCTCACAGACTAAGGTGTGTGGAAGGAGATACGAAGTGCACATTTTAATGTTTTGCTTGGCATAACAAAATAAGTAAAGCCTGCCTGGGCTGTTCTGATTATCAAAGTCCAGTCACACAGCACCTTTTTTAGAGTGGCTAGTAGCACAAACCAATATTCTGAGGGTTATATGAAATCCTTACCACTTGATGGTCCCTTTTTCTTTGCTCTCCAGTGCAGGGAAATCAGCAACAGTGTGAGTACATTGCTAAAGGACAAACACATACTAAGGGACAAGTAGTGAGTTTGCAATGAGAAGAGGTGTTGTGTGGATGAACCCTCAGTTTCTAAATTTAAGTCAAGTCAACTGTATTCCTATAAGTGCTATGGCTGGGGATTTCAGATAACACTTTAAGTCAGGGGTAGGGAAACAATTTGCTCCCATGGGCCACTTTGAAAATGAGTACAGCTCCATAGGTCTGATAGTAGTTGATGACAGGAATGCATACGGGGTGTGTTCGGGCTGAAGAAAAGAAAGGATCCAAACCATAGATCTCTGCCATGCATCCATCTCCAGAGTGCATGCCTTCATCTCTGTTCCCTTTCCCATAGCTCGCTTTTTCAGTGTTTGAGGGCAGGGGCTGGTTCTATGGGCCAGATCCATTAATTGGAAAGGGGTCAAATAAAAATCAGTGATGGGCTGGATTTGGCCCAGGAGTTCTTCACCTCTGCTTTATTTCATGAGACTTATAATAAAAATGTTAGAATTAGCAAGTTGGGAAGGGGAGAGTGGGGTTCAGATTAGGTGTTTTTTTTTAGGTTACTGTACAAACAAAGGGTGTTTTTAAATGAGTAGGGAGGGCAGGAGGGTCTGTGACCACTGAGTGACATGGCTGCAAAGCACCCACGTATGTGATGTGCGTGGGGAGCGCTTCACACAGGCAACTCCAGTTTTTCGGAGGTGCTCCTTGCGGGATCATGAGTGGCCGCTGTGTGGTTCATGGGAAAGTGCTTCCCTATGCACCACCTTCAAATAAGCAATTGAACAACCCATATGCGTGGTCGGTGGGGCAGCCGTGGATGGACGTGTCTCATTTAAAATCACCCAATGACTGGAACTGATCCAAATTCACAACCCTACCATGTCTGGGATCATTCAGATCCATGCATCTCATTTGTTATCTGGTTTAATTAAAATGTCTGAGAAAACCAGTTAGTCAAGAAAATACTGTGACTCATTTGATATGTTCTACCTAAGGAATGTGATGAATTCAAAGCAAGTGTGGAGGTAGAGAAGGGGTCTTTTCATTAAAGAGTTGATTCCGACAATCACTCTAAAAAAAATAATAATTGAGAAACAGATATGTGAGGAAATGGTTGGCTGTTCCAAACTTTTAATATGGACATAAAATCAGGATAAAGCCTTTAATCCGATATGGCTAGTATCCCCAATGATAAGATAACTACTACTAGCAGTAGGGATGGAAATGGCAAGTTTCTGATACATGAATGGTTTAGCTCTTGTCAGTACAAAATGGTGTTTGATCACATCTAGATTAATGACGAAAAGGAAAAAGTGGCTAATAGCAGAAATATTCACCTAACAATTGTTCTACAGGAAGTGAACTAAGCTGACAGTTTCAATCAAATTCCCAGATAGCAGGTTTCAGTGGAGCCACAAAATAAAATAAAATAAATAAATAAAATGAATAAAATAAAAAAGTCCCCAAAGGACCTGCACTAATTGGCACCCTTAATGGCAAGCACAAGAGGGATTCGGTTGAAGAATGGATTCTTCCAGGACAAGAATGAAGCCTGTTTGGTAGCCGTTACTCACTGTGTCCTAGAGGACAGGTAGGTGTGGATTTGCTGGCTAGTTGTTCATCGGCGGGGAGGAGGAATGCACCTGCCCCCCAGTCCTATCCAGCCCCCCCCAATCCACACACCCCACATTGAGGGAGAGGAGAAGGGTTTTGCACTTCCCTGCACATCCCCAGCACTCCCTCCCTTCCCCACACAGAGAATCATAGAGCCCTTTTGTCCTGAGACAGGCTCCAAGCGGAGGATTACTAGCGACTCTGAGATGAGCTCATAAATGAATAAATAAATAAATAAATAAATAAATTCATCCAGAGCCTCAGCCTGGATGCTTTCCTGGGTTGGTCATGAGGAATCTAGGGCAATGATGCGCATGAGTATAATTATAATGGGGGATGTGAGGGATGCTTCCCCATGGTTCCAGTCATGGAATTTTTTAATGCAAATTGACATTCCTTTTTAAAAAAAAATATATTGTTTTTATTGGTTTTTCAGCATAGAATAGTTACACTTCATCCTCCTCCTCCTACAGTATTTGTTAACATATATCCATACATTCATACAGTACTGTACATGCTGGTTTTTTTGTTCTCTTATTTAACCATCCCCTTCAACGTTAGGGGCAACTTCACTCAGCCGCTAACCGTACTGAGTGCTACTCCAATATAATAGGTCAACCTAACAGTCTGATTACACACTTTCTACAATCTTTCCTAGGGCAGACATCCTTCTCATTTTCAGATGTAGAAATCAAACATGTACGCTCTTTCATTTTCCGTAAGAGGCTTGTCTTGCATTTGCTGTAAACCTGTCTCCATCTGCTGTGTAGTTTGTCGATTTTATCATGTATTTTTGCTAGCAGTCACTCCATTGAAAAAATAAACCACAATCTATTTAACCATTCCCCTTCTTTGATATTTTTGTCTGTTTTCCAGTTTCTGGCTATTACGTTAATTGCCGCTAGACAAAATATTATGCACTGCGGTTTTATTTTCTTAAGCACCACACTGTCAGGATATATCCCCAGTAACGCTGTTTCGGGGCAAAATGGAATTATACACCCTGCCATTGCTTCCATGTTAGCCCACACTGTCCTCCACAGGTCCTGGACCTTTTCACATTCCCACCAACAGTGCAGTGGGGAGCCCTCTATCCCGCACCCTCTCCAACATTTCCCCAAGCTTCTTTTGTCCATATGTTTGAACTGTCTGGGTGTCAAGTAATATCTCAGCGTCAGTTTGACTTGGGGCTCCCTGGCTTCCAAGGAAGCTGCACAGCTATCATAGTGGACTATTATTTCTTTTTCTTGTTGTTCAGTGAATTTTTTTCCTATTTCCTTCTCCCAAGCCCTGATGAAACCATAATTCTTTTTATACCATATTTCTTTTAGTGCCTTATATATTCGCCCTAACCTGCCTCTGTTGCTGTCTCTTTCAAACAGAACCCTTTCTACATTGAAGGGTGTTCTCCCATATTCTTCTACTGGCACCTGTCACATAAGGGCACTTCTTAACTGGTTAAACTGAAAAGGATCAACTCCCTCTTGTAGTAGACTTCTAGCTTCTCTTTGGTGATCATTTCCCCTCCCTCAAATAGTTGCCCCACTCTTTTAATCTGTTTTCTCTGGAGTGCTGTTCTGAGGTTCTCTGCCATCCGATGCTCCCTAAACCTCCATAGACTGATCGGGGTATAGGGAGACTTGCTCTTTTTGCTGTCGCTTTTTTTCATAACCTGTTGCCAGTATTTCCACACTATCCCTGCGAAGGGGTGTTCCCTCCATTTTTTCCTGTCTATCTGCCCTTCGTCTACTAGGTATTGGGAGAAGGAGTCTATTCCCAGCATGTGTGCCTCTAGTTGTACCCATTCTTGATGTTCAACATGATGATACCATGGTTGTAGGGCGCTTAGGACCGCCGCTCTATGATATAGCCTAAAGTCTGGCAGGTTCAGCCCTTCCACTTCTCTTGTTCTGAACAGTGCTTCTCTGTTTATTCTGGGTCTTTTGTTGGTCCAGATCACCTTGGCCATTTAATTTATCTACCTCTTTAAATAGGGATTCTGGCAGTTCTATGGGCAGCACCATTATGGGGTACAGCAGCTTTGGCAATGCCACCATTTTAAATAAATTTACCTTTCCCAACCAGCTACAGGCCAGATTTTTCCATTCCTCTATTTCCTTTGCTACTTTTTTCAATGTTCCCGGGAAATTACTGGTATATAGATTTTTGGGTTTTTTAGTTAAGTTAATCCCTAAATATTTAATTTCCTTTTCCTGTATTTGAAATGGGATTTTTTTCCCCTTATCTTGCGTTCCAAATCCCTGTCTCCACTAAATATGAATGCATGGGATTTCTCAAAGTTGATCCGATATCCTGCTATGTTACCAAATTCCTGTATTAAATTGGTCAGCGCTTGAAGGGAATTTTGAGGGTCACTGATGAACAACAGCATGTTGTCCACGTAAAGCGCCAATTTATGTTGTGTTCTTTCTATCGTTATTCCTTTTATTTTATTTTCTTGTTGAATTGCTATAGCTAGTCCTTCCAGCATCAAGTTAAACAACAAAGATGAAAGTGGGCACCCCGGTCTAGTTCCCCTGGTCAGCTTAAATGGGTCTGTAGTGGTGTTATTAATTTGAAGTCTGGAACTCGGATTTTTGTATATTATTCTGGTCCAGGTTAAGAACTTTTGTCCTATGCCCATCTTTCTCATCATGTGGAATAAAAACATCGGTTCCGTCCTGTCAAAAGCCTTCTCCGCATCAGTAGATAACACTATCGCTGGGGCCTTGGTAATCTGTAGGTGATGTATAATATTTACCGCCTTTCTTATGTTGTCAAATTCCAGGCGGCCTGGGATGAATCCTACTTGGTCCCTATGTATCAAATGCCCCGCAATTGCCGCCAGATGATTGGCTAAACATTTAGAGAATCTCTTATAGTCGCTATTCAGCAATGAGATCGGCCTATAGCTCTCACAATTTTTTGGGTCTCTTCCTGGTTTGTGGATCACCACTATCCTCGCTTCATAAAAGGAGGATGGTAAAGTTCCCTCTTTTAGGGCCTGGTTAAAGACTTCTGTCAGTGGGGTTGCAAGTTCATTGGCGAAACATTGATAAAATTCCGTTGGTAGCGCATCTGGGCCCACTGCTTTACCTTTAGGGAGGTGTTTTATCACCTCTACCACCTCCTCTACTTCTATCGGGGCATCTAAGAATCTTTGTTGCGCTATCTCATATTTTTCTAACAAACTGTTGATTTCACTTACTTGGGGTTTGGTAGATTTATATATCTCCTCGTAAAATTTCTTAAATTATTTTTGTATTTCCACCTCATCTGTTGTTGGAGAGCCCTCTGATCTATTTTTCTCCTTAATTCTATGTTGGGTGTTTACTTTCTTAAGCAGGCGGGCCAGGATCCTACCTGATTTATTGTTTTGCTCAAAATGTTTGGCTCTGATTATTTTCAGCTTCCTTATTGTTTTGTTTACTTCCTCTGTATTTATTGCCTCTCTGAGTTTTAACAGTTGTTTATGGCCTTTCATTGATGGATTCTGCTTCTGGTCGGCTTCCGCTATTGTCAATTGCTGATACAGCTCTCTTAGTATTTTTCTATTTTTCTTCTTAACTGCAGCCTCCACTGAGATTACGTTGCCCCTTGTTACCGCTTTTGCCACTTCCCACAAGGTGTTCCATGAGTTCACTGAGCACCCATTTAATTCAAAATATTCCTTGATACTTTGCTGTATTTGGGTACAGAAAAAATTGTTGTGTAAGAGACCCTTATCCATCTGCCAGGTATTTGTGGACCTATCTGGTCCTCTTTGTCCCCATGTGAAAATTGTGATTAGACCCTGGTGATCCGATATAGTCAGGTGTTTGATATATGCTTTGCTGCAGCTTCTGAGTTCCCCACTTAATGTGAGAGAATGATCTATTTTTGTGAACACCTTGTGGGGTATCGAATAGTACTCTCTCTGTGTGTGGTTCAATTCCCTCCAGATGTCTATCAAATCGTGATCAGTAACCCACTGCCCCACCTTACATTACCATCCTTTCAATGGTTTGTTGTTAGAGTGGTCCCTCCATGTTATCGGGGAGTTGAGATCCCCTTGTTTACCTTTCAAGTTTCCTTTTATTTCTTTTATAATTTTGTGCAGGAATGCCAGGGTCTCCTCATTAGGGGCATAGAGATTTACCAGCGAGACTTTCTCTCCTTTTAATGTACCTATCACCATCAGGAACTGCCCCTCCTTATCCTTGATTGTTCTTTTTAGGTTAAAGTCTATGCCGGCCTTTATCCCAATCAGAACTCCTGCTTTTTTTAAGAAAGCACAGGAAGTAAATATATGTCCAAATGTTTTATTTTGAAACCTAAATATGTCTTTCTCTATTAAGTGCGTCTCTTGGAGGAAGAAGACATCACATCTTTCTTCCCAAATTAGTTCTTTAACTCTCCACCATTTTATTGGTTCGTTCAAGCCTCGTACGTTCCATGTCAGTGTTTTAAGCATGTCCATCATTTGCTCTATTTGTTCTTTGCAATGTCATTAAAAGTATTTTACTTCTCAATGGTGTCTGCTTTATTGTTTCAGTTCTAATTTGTGCCCTGGGATGACCTATAACAAAACCCCTTAACCCCCTCCCCGTCCTCCCTCTTCAACCTCCTTTTTCCCCTCTTACTCCTCCACAACTGAGCGTGCATCGTGGTTGCTCCTTCCCTCTCCAAAATGGGTCCCCTCCCAGATCCCAGTGTCCAGGGTTTCCCCCTTTTCCCGCTTTAGTTTTCGGTTATATTTTTGTATCTCACCTGTCTGATCAGCCTTTTGCCTTCTAGCCTAGGTGTCAAGCTTCCTTGCTAGCCTGCCACTTAGTCAACTCTTTTCTGACATATTATAATACATCACCTTAAATTGTTTACATTTGCACCTGCTTCTTCCTGTAGATTGAACTAAATTAACCTTTTAAACCTTACACACATGGTATGAATTTTCTATAATTGCAACTGCTTCTACCAACCGATTAAACGAGGTTAACATTTTGAACCTGATCCATTTAATTTTATCATTGACTGAACGCAGCTTGTCCTCTTAACATTATGGCTCTCCCCCACCACCCCCCGGTGGCTTAGACATTCTACCTTTGTAGTTGCTTCTTTGCTGCAATGAGCACTACTTTAGACTTATGATCCCTGGGCAATTATTTTGCCTTTTCTTAATATGGGTCTACCTCAGCCAACAAATGACAGAAATTGGCCTTTTGTCTCCCTGGGTCTGTGGTTTAAATCTTCTGCATTTGTTGTTAGGCAGACTGTACCCTCCATCCTTACTTCAAGCAATTCTTGACCTTATTGAGGCTCCTGTCCTTACCTTCTTAACCTTTTGAGCCTTGCCTCTATGGGTTATGTTTTCTGTGTTTAATTCTCTCATTTAGTTCCCCAAAATTATCATATTAAACCCTTAGCCCTATCGCTAGAGTTCTCTGTGTTTGCTACTTCTACACTCCTTCATTTAAACAGTCTAGGCATTATAAGCCCTGCTCACAAGGCTAAAGTTTTCTAATCTTGCAGTCGCTACCCTCTTAAAGTAAAACAGGATTAACATTGTTTGATATTTCTGCTTTTGCAGTTGCTTCTATCCTGACATTAAGCATAGTAAGCAGTATAAATCATGCTCCCTTAATTTGAATTTTCTGCCTTTACCATTACTTCTGTCCTATGTTGACAAAAGAAGTTTAACATTTTAACATTTTAACCCCCCGTGCAAGTGGCTTAACTTTTTTGCATTTCTAGTTGCCTTTGTCCTGGAATATAGAGGATTTAAGGTTTTGACCCCTGCGCAAATGATTTAACTTTCCTGCATTTGGAGTTGTTTTTCCACATTTCAACTCACTTAGACCTTTAGTCATCTTGCTCCCTTCACCCTTTAACTTAACTAGGCCTAACTGGCCTGAACAGTTGTTAACCTTGTAGAGGCTGCTGTCCTGAGTTTCTCCTTTCTTTGTATAAACCTTCGTTTGTTCATCCTCCGCTATTGACGTTTTGTTCTGCTCTTTCTTTGTTCTTTAATCTGGGTTACTGTCCTTTAGAAACATTTCCAAGTCGTCGGGGTATTTAAAGATTCTTCTCTTCCCTCTCCAAGAGATGCTCATCCTTGCTGGAAACAGCAGTTGAGGTTGCAGTTTCTTCTCATGAAGTATGGCAAAAAAATTTCCCCATTTTCTCCTTTTGTATATTGTGGCTGCTGCATAGTCTGGGAAAATTCTTATCATTTTCCCCTTGAATTCTAGGTTTTGCTTGCTCCTGGCCTGCCTTAGGATTTTTTCTTTTGCTTGGTATTCCAGAAATTTAACGATGATAGTACGTGGATTTTCACCTTCTTTTGGGGCTTGTCTGGCAGTTCTGTGCGCCGGTTCCATTTTAGTCTGCTGAATGTCAGGATCACCTGGGAAGAGTTCTCCTAACAGTTCTTTTATCAATTGTCTAGAATCTCCCTTTTCTGCTCCCTCTGGTAGACCAGTGAATCTAGATTTGAACGCCTGGAGCGGTTTTCCAAATCCTCTGTTTTTTCTTCTAAAAAGTCCACCTTTTCTTTCATTTTCCTGATCTGAACTTCGTTGCTTAGGGAGTGATCTTCTATGCTTGTTATCCTGGTTTCTGCTGTCTCTATTCTTTTGGATAAACCCTCCAGCTTTTTTATGTTGAGGTCTGTGGCCACCTGCAATTTATTCGCTTCGGTTGCCAGTTTTTCTCTGGCTTGTGCCGCAGCCCCCAGATCCTGCCTCAGGCCTTTTATGAGATCTTTTAGCTCTCTGCTGGCTGCTCCCTCCGTGCCTCCCTCTGTCTGGTTACTCGCGTTCGCCATTTTATTTACCGGTCTGGGCAGTGAGTGCTGGGAGGGTCCCACTTCTTTCCCCCAGGTAAAACTGTTCTATTTTGGGGTGGCTGGAGGCATTTTCCCCCCCCCGGTTTGCCCCCGGCATTTGCTGTTGTTTTTGGGCTGGTTGCAGCACCCCACGGCGCTTAGAAGGCGTATTTGGCCGGGTCTGCGAGGGGGCCCTGTTTCCCAGGTCTGTCTACAGCTTGCGCATGTGCAGTTTCCCCACCAGTTTACTCACTGTGCTGGTCGCTGTTTACTGTCGGGCCCCGTTCTTTTCTGGACAGCGGAGCTTTCACTTTTCTATTGACCTCTGGCTTTTCTCTTTTCTTCAGCTTGCTCCTGACATTTATTCCCCCATTCTGACTGGCAGCGGCAGCCCTCAGCGCTGTCTAAGCGAGTTTAATCAGGCCTGGGAGGGGAGCCCCGCTTTTCCACGACTGATCATGGTGCGCGCATGCTCAGTCCAAAATTGACATTCCATTTGCAAATATATTTCTGAGTTTGCACTTGATAAAAAATACTTCCTACTGTTTCAAATCTGAGACTGCAGCACAGACCTGTCTCCTTTTAATACAAGTATATAACCATATTAGTTTCAGATGGCTAAACAGAAAGTACAGTATTTCAGGCAGGCAGTCATGCATTTTATTCATATGTTAAATACTGTGTCCAACATAACATATAGTGGTGGGACATCCGTGAGCTGTCAGACATCTTGCTTCCTGGTACTTTACTGTGTTCACCCAACAAGAACTGCTGATTAAGAAGGGAAATATTGCTTGCTTTATTTATATGATTCTGAAGGAATTAGAATATATTCAAACACTGGCATTTTCTATTAACAAGCAGGGGCCAGTGCACAGCGTACTAAATGTGATGAATTTCACAGCTTGTTCATGGTGGAAATGTTCAGTGTTGTGCTTTGTCATAGATGAAATGGAGAATTATTATTTTCTTCTCTGCTGTGCAAAATTATTTCTTTGAGGTTATTTCATCATTTTAACAAAGCTAATTCATTTGGGAAAGAATGTAAATTAACTCTAAGTTGCTTGCAGGCTGTTACAGATACACATTTTCATACACGCTACATGTATCAGATTTGTATCTGTGTATATATATATATATATATATATATATATATATAATCTCACTTTTTTATTTTTATTAACAGCACTAGCTTTCAGCATGGCCAAAAATTAAACATTTGCAGGTAAAATAAAATGAAGGGACATCATATAATACATAAATACATAAAAACATTACATATTAATACAATGAATGCTGCATAATCTTTCCAACTAGTTAGTTAATCGATTTAGGCACAAGACTCCGCCATGGTCCATTATCAAGAATCTTACAATCCTTTCAGTAGGTATTTACAACAAAGAAATTTTACAAAACCAAGACATTTACAATCTTTGGGGAATCTACAACCCAATAAGTCACCCGTACATAACATACCATAGGGGTGTTGACTCTCTGAAAATTGGATTAATAAAATTACCAAATAGTAAGAATCCACTTATATAACAATATAAAATAAAACATCTACCTAAAGGTCTTCAGTATAATTACTAACCCTTTTATTCCTAATATCCCCGTCAGACAAGACCTACTGCAGAGAGGAGACATATGCTCAGCGTATTACTTCTGCTTGAAGGGCAAAGGCTGCCAATTGAGCCAAGAAGCCCTTCTCTGTTTGTTGAAAAATCCAAACTAATTTCTACCCCTTAGAGAAAGCATTAACATAATGTGGGACAGGGAAAAGAAACTTCTGTCTAATAGTATTAAATAAAGGGCACTCAAGTACATAATGGATAGTGTCCTCACTTCTGTCCTGTCAACTAATACAAAACCTCATATTTCAAGGAATAGCACACCTGCAATCTTCTACCATAGCAGATGGCATATGCTCAAATCTGAGTCTAGTTAGTGCCACCCGGAGTTTCCATTTCATTTCAATTTTAAGGTATTCCAATCCCCATGAGTATTTAATCAAAATATAAATAGGGGCTATCCTAGAGACACGGGCAATGGCAAAATCATTTTGTCTAGCAATATCTCTAATGCATTGCATAAGCAATAATCTATCCTCCTTGGGAAACAAACGCGAATCATTATAAATGAAACTGTGTAAGACGAGTCTCTTCATTGTAAAATGTACATATGTTAACCATGGGGATTGCTTATCCCTACCACAATTTTGATCCTCAATGAAGCAAATTTTAAGCAAACAATGCAGAGTACGTCAGTACCCTAAGCCAGTAATTCAACACTCGGATAGAAATTTGGGACTCATTGAATCAGTTCCTACCTTTAGCCATAACAGAGCTGCTGGAAATGAACCTTGGAGCCCCAAAATGGCAAGCAAAAACTTATTCTGTGGTATCTCCATGTTCTCCTTGGCCATAATACCCCATACTAGGCATGGGTGAACAGAACAGAGTTCGAAAATTCGGTTTGGTTTGGTTTGAAATTTGAGTTTGGAAATTCAGTTCGGTTCGGTTTGAAATTCGAGTTCGGTTCGGAAGTTCGGTTCGATCGACTGAACAAAGTTCGGTCGAATTCTGAACTTCTGAACCAAGTTTGGCCATTCAAAATCAGGTTTTTTGGTGTGTGTTGCCACTAGGGATGGACGAACAGAATGGAGTTGGGAAATTCAGTTCAGTTCAGTTTGAAATTCGAGTTCTGTTCGGAAGTTCAGTTCGGTCGACTGAACAGACCGAGTTCGGTCCGAACTCTGAACTTCCAAACCGCGTTTGCCCATCCCTACCCCATATGTCTGCCCGATACATCAATTGGGCATTAACCATTGCCTCATAGACCCTTAAAGTGGTTTGCACAGATCTCCTAGCCAGGGACACATGTAATCGTTTAATAGCATGTGTTGATTGGAGAGCCTTAATAATGGTTGTTTTTTTATGATGCCCCCACTTGCTATGTAGTGAATGACAAAACCCCAGATACTTGTAGCTCTTAACTATCTCAAGTTTAGTATTGCCCATCCACCATGCATGGTGATTAACCCCGTGCTCCCTGGCCATAATTTTGGTCTTCCCATAATTAATACCTAGCTTGTTATGTACACATACGGTTTCAAATGTTTTAATGTCCCTCTGTAAGCCCACTGGAGTCTGTGATATAATTACAGTATCATCAGCATATACCAACATAGGCACCATTGTTGTCAAAATATTAGGCGGATGGAAATATCCATCCATCATAGCTAATATCATGTCATTGGTATACAAGCTAAATAAGAAGGAAGCGAGGACACAGCCCTGTCTAACCCCCCCTTATAATATCCAGCATGGGAGATAGTTTTAGGGATGTGCAAATGTGGTTTGGATGTTTGGAGTTCAGGCTGAACTTGGCCTGTTCGGATGAGCAAACTGAACGTCCGAACCGAACGTTCAAATGGCCGAACAGTTTGGAAAAGTTCGGATGAGTTCGGGGGTGGGGAAAACATGACTTTGGTTCAGAAAAACGTGTCTGGAAGGGGGAGGCAGCTGAGGAGCAGACTTCCTGGCACCAGGGCTGGAGACCAGGGGTGGTTTCAGGGCCAAATGATACTGATAATGAAGGAAAAAAAAAACCCAGTGTCGGTATCAATAGCACTATTTTTGGATGTTTGGCCAGCTTTGGCCAAACAGAACTCCATTGAACCGAACAAACAAACTCTAACTTGGGTTTCTAACTGAATGACTGAACATCCAAACATCTGAATCACATTCTCTTCACACATCCCTAGATAGTTCACCTGAAATGCCCCAATGGACCTGTGCCAAAGTATTCTCATGATGTGCTACAAGTAGCTTCAACAGAGTGTGTGTGGGGAGGGTGGGGTCTATACCCATAGTGGCCAACTTACCCCACAAAATCCCCCTATCCACTGAATCAAATGCAGCAGCCAAATCTATGAATGCTACGTATAATATAGACTTCCTCTGAGACATACTTATGTTTCAAGTATTGTATGATGAATAGATTAATGGTCTATCATTGTGTAACCTGCACAAAAGTCAGCCTGGTATTCCTGAAGAATATTATTCTCCTTCACCCATGCTTGAAGATGACTTAACAAATGTCTGCCAAACAATTTGGCTGTTACATTAATAAGACTTATCAGGCAGTATGCTTGGGGACTGTCTCTTAGCCCCTTCTTGAAAATTGGAACAATTGTACTGCCCTTCCAAGATTTTGGAATTAGACATATATCAATAATAGCATTGAACCATGTCTCAAGGACAGGGAGCCACCATGCTGTATCTGATAAATATAACTCTCACTAATTATGGTGTAATATGTGTTAGCTGTACAGTCTCCATTATGTTCAGCAACACTTTTATTAAGCTTCCTGCTACATTTTTCTAAATATGAGCTCATTAATGTGTCAATCAAATTAACTCTTAATCCAGTAGAGTCTTCACTTATTTTGTGTTTTTAAATTGAGACTGAAAGAGGTCTAGTTTGTTATCAGCAGTTCTAAACATACCCATCCATCTCTAGGTTCACTGGAGTTTACTATGGATGAAAACAGATGTGCAGGCAGTGAAGTGCCTCCCTGTCCCACACTCGACAAACAACTGCAGACAACCACCACTCCCCAGATTGATGATTGGCACAGAACAAATGGGTTGGATTGAGGAACGAAACACATGGGAGAGTGGCCTCGCCCCTGCCTCACTCACAGAATCCCGATCTCCACCATGATATTTAGACATGGTGAAATGTGGGCAAAAGGAAGTCACAAGAGCCTCTTCTGCCCACCCTCCAAAGTACTCCTGGAGGGCACGGGTGGAGGCTGGGAAGCAGACCCGACATCCCTGTCAGCACATGGAAGTGCCAGCCAGCCATGGGGGAAACCAGTCACCATCCATGGATATCTGACCACAGAGAGCAAAGCACACACTCCATGGCAAGCACAGGAATAAAAGGGGAAAGCAGAAGGGAGACACATGAAAACAGCCGCACGCAGTCCAAGCAATGACTCCTTCAGCTGCTAGTTCAGTCCTTTCCAGATGCCATGCACAGATCATGGGTCACAGATCACTGGTGGTCCATAGGTTGCAGTTTCAAAGGGGTCATGGCAGGGTGAGGATGGAGAACTCTGCTCCTCCCACAGATCACCCACAAAGCCAATCCATAGCGGAAAGCCTAATGGGGTTACAGCAGTTAGGAAGGTGTTGGGAACCCCACTGTCTCTGCATACAACCCTGATTCATGCATGTCCTTCCAATAGCCCCCTGCCAGCATATGTGGTGCCACTATATAGTGTGCATTGAAAGCATCCACATGGGTCAAAGCAACCAGGGCCACCAACCATGCCCAGACCTTGTACACAGCAGAAAGCTCAGCTGCAGTGGGTTCATCCTGCTGGTAGGCAGCCATCCTAGGCCCATCAGGAGGTCTAGCTCCAGAGAAGCAAGTACAGGGCTGGGACTGGTAAGTAACACCTCTCCCCCATTTGAGAATAGAAACAGAATCAGCTGTGGTGAGACAATCCTATCTAGCTTCCTATACACGCACACCTGGAGGGATCCTCTGATTCCACGTTGCCCATAAGATCCACCTGAGCAAGAAGCACAGGGCAAGCACAGGGTGGTACTCTCCATCTGGAGTCAGAATCAAACTCTAAGCTGTGCATGGACTGTTCACACTAGGGATGGGACACCGGGGAGAATACTGATCCCAAATTTACCTGTATCGGATCTCCCTGGTATCCGATTTACCGGTATTGGCATACTGGATTTTTAACATTGGCCGCTTTACCTGGTTTTTTACATTGCAGCCATTGACTTCAATGGCCGCAATGTAAAAAAACCCGGTAAAGCGGCCAATGTTAAAAATCTGGTATGCTAATACCAGTAAATATCGGATTATCGGATTAATCTGATACACCTGATTATCGGGTGTATCGGATTTATCTGATACTGATATTCCCACCCCTAGTTCACACCATTGTCTAGGTGTGTAGTCAGATAGGTAATGGTGAACTGGTGCCTTCATGTGGGATGTCAGCACTTAAAGACTCTGGTGTCTGAAGGCACCACAGACATCCATTTGAGAGTCATGGATCAAGAACAGCTATCTTCTCTCCAGCTCCTCACCACCGCTGAGGTGTGCAATAGCGAGATCCAGGTGGTGCCAGCTGTCTGCTCTGTTTGGCAAGAGGTCATCATCCACTACCTCAGGCATCTCTGTGGACTTCAGGCCAGTCTGCTGTGATGCAGGTGATTGTGGGGTGCCTGCAAGGCCAGGTACCAGCCACCAGCTCATATCCAGTGGCAATGGTTTGTGATAATGTCAATGCAAGCAATGCAAGTGGAGTCACTGTGGGCTGGGAGTTAGTGTCTTGGGACATCACTGCAGTGATCCTCACCCTTCACCAGGCAACGCCCATTGGCCAGTTTGCCTGGTTCCTACTCAGGATAATGAAGTGGTTGGAGATGGTCCTGGCCACATGGGGAGACAGGGAATGGGAGACCCATTTCTGGATGTCCTGCCATTTGGTATTCAGGTTAACTGACATCCTCCATCCATGGCTGGAGTGGATGCCATTGAGGACACTGTAGCAGGGAGCAGTCCTGAGAGGCTACTTTACAAAGGGGTCTGAGTGGGCCATCTGGATGGCTGAGGGAGGGATGAGCATGCCCAGAGGTGTGACAGAGACAGCCCCATCGTGAGGGACCAGCCTGAGCTGGAAACAGGCTGGGAGTAAAAAGGAACAGAGTGGGCAGGACACTGGCCCTTTAAAGGCAGACAGCCAAAGAAGCTGGCCACACCCACTCTGGGTATATAAGAAGCTGGAAAGTGGAGATGAGAGCTGTTTCTGCCTGGAAGTCATAGGGGTAACATCTCCTAGGCCTTTACTGGAAGAAGCCTAAATCTGGATCTTCCACCCTGCTCTCCAGGGTCCTGAAGACAGGGAGAATCAGGGAAAAAGAGTGAAACCAGGTACTGGAAAGGCTGTGCCCAGGAAAGGTGCCTGTTGCCTGGGGAAAGGCTTGCAGAGAGCCATGGCCTTCCTGGCCTGCAGCCTATGGACTTTGGTGGTTGTATACTGTAGCTACTTGGAGATGTGTTTAGAGAGATTGTGCTGGACCTGCAAGGTGGAGCTGACTGAGCCAGCAGCCCAGGTATACTAAGGAACTGTGTGAGTACATATTAGAGAGACTGTTGAGCTAATTCCCATATGTGACTTGTTTTTTGCTGATTCCCATGTGAGTGACAGCCCGGGGGGACTGAAGCTGCAGAGACTTACTCTCTAGATGCCACCCACTGCTACAGAGTACAAACACCCATCCCCATGGAGTAGCATGTGGCCATTGCTATCCAGATGCTTGCCACCCCAGGGTCCTGCCACTCTATTTCCCAAGAGTTCGACATGGGGACATCCACCATGGATGACATTCTGCTCAAGTTCTGCAAGGTTATTGAGGCCCTAATGATCGACAGGTGAAACTCATCGGCCCAGGGCAGGTGACAGAAGCCTTCCAGGTGTGGTTTCCCCCCCCCCCCAATTGCATCAGGGTGATTGATGGCACCTACATTGCCATCATCTACCCACCCCACAGCCAAGATGAGTACATCAATCAGCTTGATGTACCACCATGGTCCTACAGACAGTTACGGACAACTGTTGTGGACAGTTATGGACATTTCATGGATGTAGTGGCTGGCTACTCTAGCAGGAACCATGATGCCCGCAACTTGCAACAGTTCCCCTTTTTTGCCAGGATGTATAGGGGAGACTTCAGACCCAACATCACCTTCACCATTGATGGGCTGTCCATAAAGCCTGTCATACTGGGGGGCCTGACTTACATCCTGATGCTGTGGCTCATGACGGTATATCCCATGACCTGCATCCTGGAAGAGGCAAGGCTGGAGCATTTGGCAGAGCTGGCGGAGCCTGTGGAGCAAGGGTCACCTCCCCCCCTCCGGACATGGTAGGAGAGCGGGAGCAAGGGGGGTGCTCACAGGAGATTGGTAAAGGGCCACAGGAGACTGCTCCCTCCCCCCACCCTTGTGGGGGTGAGGTCTATGGAGGGGAATTACCAGGGTCCTCCCTATATCAGCTGGGACAGCTGAGTGGAGCTTGGAGGAAGCAGCACAGGTAAGGCTAGGGCACGCACCACGTGCCACCACCAACCAAGCTGTCACAATTTGGTGGAGAATGCAGGCAGCTCCAATGTTGGCCAACAAGTCATCTGAGGGAAGGGAGTTGAAGACCCTGCAGCAAGGTGGTCGTTAATTGGAGGACTATACCCAGGATCGGTGAGCGATAAAGGGCTGGAAAATCATAACTTACATAGGGATTGCCTAAGGACATAGGCTAGAGTGGGATAAGTCATGAGGTGCCACACAACTGGAAAGGATGTGCATAATGAATTGAGATAAAAGGGCCAATGGAAGGTTGCGGATAAGATAGTGACAACCATCAGCTTTATGGAGCTTTGTGGAGCCTAAACTGTGGCACTGTGGGAGGGAGGAACCAGAGCTAATATGTACGCCAGCATCAGAGACACCAAAAGAGAGAGTACCAGCTGGCAATTACTGGGGGCCCTGGGGGTGGCTCTAAAGGGAGTTGTGGCCAACTGGGACTCTTTTGGAGGGTCTGGTCTCAGCAAGGGAGTTACCCAAGAGATAAGCTACCTATCATCTGCCGGTGCTGTTCCTGCCGGGCTGAGCCCTGCTGCTGCTGTTGCTCTTCCGGGCTCCCCACCGACCATCTGTGGGGAAGGAAAGGATGGAGGGACAGTGAACGCAGGGGCTGGTGGGGGGGGACCCATTGAACTGGGATTGTTTTTATGCCGTTCCCCTTCCCCTGCCTGCAGCCAGAAGTAGCCCGGGGGGCATAAATGAGAGACACCTGCAAGGAGTACCTGATGGAGCTACCTACCATCTGCCGCTGCTGTTCCTGCCGGGCTGAGTCCTGCAGCCGCTGTTGCTCTTCCGGGCTCCCCGCCGATCATCTGCGGGGAAGGAAAGGATGGAAGGACAGTGAGCGCTGGGGCTGGGGGGGACCCATTAAACTTGGATTGTTTTTCCACCATTCCCCTTCCCCTGCCCGCAGCCGGAAGTAGCCCGGGGGGCATAAATGAGAGACACCTGCGGCTTTTCCGCAGGCTGCAAGCCGGCAGCCGCGAGCCAAAGGGCTGCGGCCATAGAGTGCGGCCCTTCGTTGCCCTTCAGGGATTGTAGGGGATGTAGGGACTGGGGTATTGCAAGTTTGTTTTTGTATTGGGGATGTGTTGGGGGAGGTAAGGGGGGGATGGCGCCAGACCCTGGTGGCAGCAGGGGAGGGTGCCGGGGAGTAGGGTGTGATGTCATTAATAATTTTGAATGTGGTTCTATTATGATTGTTATTTCTGTGATTTTTCTTGTATTGTGATTATATTATTGTTTTGGGTTGTGGATGATGCCCCTCCCCTCCTGGTGAGAGCAGGAAGAGGGAGGGGATTGATGGGCTCCTTCCCTGGTGGCAGCAGGGAGGGAGCATATGGATGGGATATTGTGGGTATGCATAGGTTTTTTTGGTTATTGTTGTATTTGGGTTATGTGGGGGGGGTTGGGTAAAGGGGGGAGATTATGTTATATGTTTTGTGATGTTAGGTTTTGTGTTAAGAAATGCCTTGTTATTGAATATGTTGTAACTGATATTTTTTGGCCAGTGTGTCTGGTATTGATTTGGCATTGTTGTTTTGTATGGTCTTCCTGTTCTGCAAGCTGCCTCAAGTCGCCATAGACAGGAGAATGCGGGGTACAAATTAAAGGTTGATTGATTGATTGATTTGGTAGAGCTGGCGGAGCAAGGTTCACCTCCACCCCGGACATGGTAGGAGAGTGGAAGCAGGGTGGGTACTCACAGGAGGACACTGATCCCTCCCCCACCACTCTGTGCGGGTGAGGTCTGGGGAGAGGAATTACCAGGATTCTCCCTATATCAGCTGGGACAGCTGAGTGAAGCTTGGAGGCAACAGCACAGGCAAGGCTAGGACGTTTGGCAGAGCTGGCGGAGCCTGTGGAGCAAGGGTCACCTCCCCTCCCACTCCCCCTGGACATGGTAGGAGAGCGGAAGCAAGGGGGTGTGATCACAGGAGGCTGGTAAAGGACCACAGGACACTGCTCCCCCCCCACTCTTGTGGGATCAGGGTCTGGGGAGGGGAATTTCCAGGATCCTCCCTATATCAGATGGGACAGCTGGAGGCTGTGCCAGAGGAGCATGCTGGGGTCATGGGTCGAAGGGCAGGGCTTTGGCTGTGCCCTTCAACTGGGCCAGGAAGCTGGGGCAGAGGGGTTATTGGTTTGTTTGAATAATATGGTTTGTTTACTGGTAAAGGTAAAGAGGGACTCTCTCCTCCCGGTGAGAGAGGGGTGGAGAGGGAGAACATCCCCTGGTGGCAGCAGGGGATGGAAAAAAGAATAGTATGGAGCCAACTCCCTGGTGTGAGCAGGGAGTGGTATGGAGATGGGACCTGTATGAACCCTTGAAGGGAATTCTATGTTTAATTAATTATGTGTGATGAACTGTGATGGGTTTGGGATGGGTATTTAAGGGGTTGATTGAACTGCTGGATTGTATTATCATGTTCTGGGTCCCCTGTGAGGGATATAACCCAGTAATTTAATTTTGTTGTTGTTGTGAGCCGCCTCGAGTTGACCTGAGGTCAGGAGAGTGCAGGATATAAATAAAAATATAATGATGACTTCAACAGGCAACTGAGTGCCTCCAGGTGTGTGGAGGCATTTGGGATGCTAAAGTAATGCTGGTGATCCATCGCAGGGAGGATTGACCTCAAGGTGGAGATGGCCCCCTGATGGTCACAGCTGCCTGTATCCTTCATAACATCATTGAGATAGAAAGCGCTGCCATGGAGTACCCCCTCTCCATTGCCTCCCATGAGCCAGTGCCCCTATACAGGCATGAGAACGACCACCATGAGATCTGCGTAGCCTGGAGGATACGGGATGCCTTGTAGACCTGAAATGAAAACCCTTGGTGAGGGCTTCTTCTGCCAGAGAGCCTCTCTCTCTCTCTCTCTCTCTGGCACCACCCCATAAAAACATGCCCTACCACTGCTGCGAAGCTCCCACCTGCCCGACTGCCTGCTTCTCCTTCTCCACTGCTGCCTGCTGCCGGAGAACTTCTCTCTCTCTCTCTCTCTCTCTGGTACCCTCACACAGAAACATGCCCAGCACCTGGCTGCTCCCCATGTGGTGCTGTCCGCAAGCACATATAAGCTATCACTCCAGTCCTAAGAATCATCATCAGGATTCTGGGGAGATCATTCAGCTCACAGATAGCTGTCGTTCCACTTCATCAAGAATCTATCACTCCATCCCCAGGATCCAACATCAGGGTTCTGGGGCCTACGTTCCAGTCATGGGGAGCCATCATTCCACTGCATCAAGAATCACTACTCCAGCCCAAGGATCCACCATCAGGGTTCTAGGGCCTACATTCCAGGCAGGGAGGGCTGTAATTCTACTTCATCCATAAACTGCCACTCCAGCCCCAGGACCCACCATCAGGGTTCTGCGGTCGTCATTCCACTCACAGGGAGCGGTCATTCCACTGCATCAAGAAACAGTCAGCCACTCCAGCCCCAGGACCCACTGTCAGCGTTCTGGGGCCGTCATTCTGCTCATGGGGAGTCGTCATTCCACCGCTTCAATAAACAGCCAACAATTGCCAAGATTTGTGGGAAATTGAATACTTACTGGCTTTTCTGCTGTTTTTGCTATTTTTTAATACATTTTGCATGTTGAACACTGCTGCCCCAGACTGGTCCTAAGCCCTGTTTGCTCCATGTGCACCCATGGGGGCTGTAGAGACAAAACCTTGCTGGCTAAGCATGAGGGAAGTTCTTGATATTGCCAAAAGTGCTGTGTTAAACTGTTTTACAATTCGTGAAATTCTCAGAAAGTGACATAAAGGTCCTGGAAGATAATGAAAAGACGGAAAAGTCCTGGGAAGTGACAAAAGTGATGGAAAAAATAGTGAAAGTGCAAAATAACCAGAAATTGATTAAGAACCAACAGATATTCGCAAGCACTCCCAGTTTTGGTATTTCCCTTCAGAACAGTAACATTTTTTCTCATCTCATCCCCAATGTCTTGTGCCGGCATATTGTCTGCATGGACAATCCAAATACTTAATATTTGTTGGGGACTCACAGGTGTGGATCTCGGAGGGAGGGAGGGGTGTACAGCTGTAAATAACATGTTCATGCACAATAAAACAATATATGGTAGCACCATTGTGTGCATGTTGTTGTGCTGTAGCTACTGTAGATACTTGCTCATGGGTTCAATAATACCAAGGAGGGAGCAACTATTGGGTGTACATACAGATAAGGAGGAGACCACTGTGAGTACCTAAATTGAAGGGGGAGCAGGTAGAATTGTGGTGAAGGGGCCAGCAGGAGTGGCTGAACTGGGGAAGGGGGGGGTCAGAATTACAGGGAAGAGGGTGCAGGGCGCACCAGTAGACAAGGGAAGCATTTGTGCTGTGACCAAGGGGAGGGAAATTGGGAGCATCTAGATTGAGGATGGGCTCGGTGCAATGACAAGGAGGAAGGCTCCAGGAGTGGGTTTAGGTCCAATGACATTTGGTGATGGGGGGGAGGGGTGCGGTCACATGGCCCTCCAAGATTGTCCCAGCAGGGCTCAGAAGCCCTACGAAACTCCAGGGCCCCCGTGTTTGGGACATCATGGGGCTGCTGCTTTTGCCTTGGTGCCCTTTCTCTCAGCAGGAAGCCCTGTTCCCAAATGGCCTCTGCTCCTGAATACATGGAAAGTTCCCTTTAAGGGTTCTGGACCCATCAGGGAGGGGGTGTATTGCAGTGCAGCTGCTCCAGCAACCACAGTCTCTAGCCTTTTCTCCTGAAGCTCTGTGATCCTGGTTGCCCCCGCCCTGTAGCAGAGCTGGTTGGGGCCACAGATGTGCGGGCCTGCATTGGCCCAGATTGGCCCTGTGGGCGGGTTGGGCTGGTATGCAGCTCCAAATTTTCCAGAGGATGTGTTCTCTAGCAGCTGACTGACTGCCCTAGGACGTACATAGGCCCACATCTGGTGGTAATGGAATAAACATTCAGGTGAGTCCAGGGCCAAGTGGTTCAACGTGGACTACTGTCACGTCTGTTTTCACTCAAAATGGCTGGATCATTCACCTATGGAACCTAGAGACAGTTAATCCACTTCTATTGAACTTAGATTCAGCTGCCCACACTTTTAAACAAATGTTGAAAAATGCAGAAGAGAGCAACAAGAATCATTTGAAAACAAACCTTACATGGAGATACTAATAAGCTCATTCTATCCATTGTATCCAAAAGTAGACTAGGAAGTGATTATGGTGTAATTCAAAAAATAAATTATTGGGTGCCAAAGGTCCCTTTAATCCAAGAGAAGACAGCATAATTTAGGCTGCATTCCCATCCGCAGCAGAGAGACCCGCTAGGTAAGATGCTCAGCGGGGAGGAGCCAGGGAACAGAAGAAGAGCCAGTGTGAACGGGGATCTTCTGCAGCTTCTTTCACACATGTCAGGGCAGGATTTTGCACCCTAACATGCACGAGGGAAGCTGCGGCACATCCCCATTCTCACCAGCTCTTCTTATGCTCCCCGGCTCCTCTCCACTGCTGTGTCTTCCCTCGTGGGTCTCTCTGCTGCAGATGGGAATGCAACAAAAGGTGGGTGTCAGGAAGTTAAGGAGGGGTAAATTTAAGTTAAATGTAAAGGAAATCCTTTTAGTAGTGAAAGTAATTAGTCTTGGTACTTCAGTTGAAACAAATAGGCAATTTTATAGTTTACTTATTTAATTTATCAAATTTATATGCCACCCTTCCCACAAGGCTGAGGGTGGCTCACAATTAAAAAAAAAAACAACCCAGTAAAATTCAACAATAAAAACAAACACCCTTCCCTTCAAACTCCCTACCCCCACCCCAACCCCACCTCAAAACACCACCCAAGCCCTATTTATTCTTGCCTGCCAAATGCTTGTTCAAATAAAAAGATTTTGTACCACCTCTGGAAGCTGCCCAGGCTCAGGCTAAAATGAACCTCCTGCAGAAGGGAGTCACACAAAATGGGGCAGCGACTGAGAACACCCCTCTGTTCACCCCCGTCCCACAAACAAGGGTAATAGATGGAATCTGCAGGAGGGTGTACCTGGCCAACTGTAGGGACCGCAAAGGGGCATGGTAGGATAGGTGGTCTTTTAGATATGTTCTGAATATAATTCACTTTGGGTATCCCTCTGAATATTTGATGTATAACCATCACCAAAATAGTTACCCATTTTGGATGTTTTGTTTTGGTACTTCCTTTTGGGTACTTCAGTTACTTCGGTTTGGTATTAGTGTTTGTAAAAGGAACAGAATGGCTGAGCTAGTAGAGTACTGGCCTTTTAAGAGGTGCTGTCACTTTGACTGTGGGGAATATGGGATAGCAAGGGGAAACAGGAATGAAGGAGGGGTGCACATGACACGAGTACACAACCCCCCACTCACAGACACACCCTATTAGTGGTACAAGAGCCCTCAGTATGGTGTATAGACCTGTGGTCAATTGTGTGGTGCAAGGCACCACACCCAACCACCATTCATCAGTGGGCCTTTTGGGGATGTCATGCCCTAGGTTATAGTGATCCTCCACACACACAGGACCCAGGAGGGGAAGCAAGTGAGGAAGGGGTAGGGACCCCAGGCCCTGGGAACCCCAGAGGGTGTCTTTAGACATAACGCTGTTCAGTGTTCTGTAACACAGTGTCCTACTGTTACATTGTTTTGACTTACCGTCAACACGGTGTTCACCCCAAACACTGTTTAAACTGTCAAGACCTGGCAGTTGTTCACTTCCAGTAATTGGGGTGAACACTGTGTTGACGGTCTGTCTAAACACTGTAACGTAGGACACTGTGTTGCAGAACACTGAACAGCATTATGTCTAAAGACACTCAGAGGGATTAGGGCAACCACACACAGGAAGGCACGGAAGGCCAACAGTAAGGAAAACAGAAACACGCACCACTTGAACACAGTCACTCACTGCACACAGCACTCTTCACACAGGAACAGGGAAAGGGACAGGATTCTAGGAAACTACAGTTTTCTCCAACTACCAAAGCAAGGGCCAGATCACAGGAACCTTGAAGAAGCTCTGATGACCAGCAAAGGAGAGAGCCTAAAGGCCTTCATTTTATGTGCCTTGCTCCAGACCCAGCCCTTGCTTCAGCTGCAGGCGCTCAGAGCGCCGCAGCTGCCTGCCATCAGGTAATTGTTGGCTCTGCGGACTGAAAGCAGGGGAAGCCTCTCCAGACACAGGTACTAGGGGGTTGGGAGCACGACCACCTGGCACCCCAAGCTGCCCCCTCCTCCATTATCTCTGTGGGCCCCGCCCCCTCCATACCCTGACAATGGGCGTCTTTAGACATAACAAAAATTGGGTGTCAAAACCCTGAAGCATATGTTTGTGTAAGCAAGCACCATAACAATCCCAACACCAATTTGGCCACCCGTTGAACACACAATGTGAACACCATTGCATCACAAGGACAATTTGCATGTTTTGGTTGAATACGTAGCTAATGTGTCTAATGATATCATGTGGTAGGTACGCTTGAGTCCTGATATTGGGTGGTGAGCAAACACTGATTTACCCCAAGATGGGCTGTGTGTCTTAGCAGTGCGACATGGTGAACACAGGGCCAAAGTGGTGTTCATATCAAGGTCAGAACACATATTCAGACACCCGTTGATGTTATGTCTATAGAAACCCAATGACTAAAGGGGGAGGCAGGGCGGGTGGTTCAGGGGGGTTCAGCTGATACTGCCCACAGGGACACATGGTCCAGGGGAGTTCTTTGTTGTATGAGGGGGTACAATCCATGGTCCCAGGGGTTTCTGGTTCATCGCCCCCACTCCCTCCACCTCTGGTGCTCCTTTCCCCTATGCATCTCTCCTTTTTTCCTTCTAGGACTCTGAACCTGGGGACTTACCTGGGCATGATTGGACTCCACATGGGGGTTCCCTGCTACCACCTACACTCCGGGGGGATCTTGACTGTTCTGATCTGGGAATGATAGTTTGTCGCCCTGCTCCCCACTCTTCCACGTCTTAGTGCTCCTCTCAGCCAGAGCCAGCCCGGCTCATGGTTCCTCTGTGGCATTCCCTACTCCCACCTTGGTGCCCGTCTCACCCTGGAGCTGGCAGGGAGATTCACTCTGCCTTCCCCTTAGAGCACTCCATTCTCCATCTAGGGGAGGCACATGCCTAGAATCTATAAGATTTTAACTTTTCCGATGATACCTTTAACAGTGTTTGGGCTTTGCCCTGACCCTCTATATAAAAGATCCTTTCTTTTCTGCTTTTAGAACCTTGTAGGAGAATTTCAAAACTACAATTGTACACTGAAAGCAATATGACTTGAATACTTTACTTGCATTTGTTCTTTTGAATATCTCCCCCATCCTTTCCACTTTCTCTCATTTCCCTTCTTTTGGCTTCCAATATTACACCATCTCTTCCTTTGTTTTATTGTTGTTCAAACTCTCTGAACATCCCAGCCTTTGTCTGCCCATGGACCTTCAAATCAATCACATTTTATCTGAGGTGGTGTCCCTTAAATAAATAAAGATAAACACCAAAATAAACAATTTAATGACAAATTGTATTTCTTATTTTATGGTTGTCTAACTCTCTAGTGAATCCGTTAAACATCTTCTCTTTTAATTCACTGAAAGTAATAAATTGCTATTATACCAACCTGAATCCCTCACAGGAAATATGTTCCTTTGGAGCAAAGCTGCAGGTGCATCCTGTTGATGTTTTTGATGGAAGAGGATATTGATTTTAATTTTACCTACACACAATGACATTTAACTTCAGTGAAGTGGGGATAGCAGAGTGACTTAGAACATATCAAATAGGAAATTCTTTATGCCATATGGTACTAAATTAGTGGGCCTACCAAAATCTGCAGAGATTTTTTTATCATTCTTCCTTAAAACTAGGTTTATTTTCTACAAATACAGAGGCAGCCGCAGCATTTCTAAAACCAATAATATAAGACCATTGATATTTTCATTATAGTTGGGTTGTTGTGGGGAAAGCATAGTATTCCCATAAAGGACTCATTGAGAAATAATATATTGTAGTAATGTGTGGGAGAGAGAGAGATTTACTGCTGGAAAGAGAAGAACCTGTAGAAGGAGAGCACAGATTAGTGGTTAAAGCACAGAAATAGGAGTCAGGAGACTTGGATCCTATTTCTGACTCTATAGCTGATGGATGTGTGTGATTTTGAATAAGACTGTGCTCCTAAAAACATTTGGGCCACAGGAGGCACATTTGACATCGACATGGCTCCATTGCATAACCTTCTGATTTACTCTTTCCATCATTCATTACCCATTTCGAAGATGCTCTTCAAAGATGCTCTTTCATTGATTGTGAAGATGTTTGAAATCTTTATTTGGGATCCGGGATAGCAATGCAAATTATTACAACCTTAACACTTGGTCAACTGTGCTCTGAAAAAACCCCAAAAGCAAATAAACACCAATGAATGATGACCCTTACATACATTATTTCATTATGGTTTTAACCTTTAAAGCCCTATACAGCTTGGCCGCTCCTATCTCAAAGACCGCCTCACTCCTCGGGTCCTGGGACGATCCTTGCAGTCCGCCGAAAACACCTTCTTGGAGGTCCCCCGGGTTAGCCGGAGGGCTACAATGGAGAGGGCGTTCTTGGTCACACCACAGCTGTGGAACTCCCTCCCGGAGGAAGCTTGACTGGTCCCAAGTCTGCTGGCCTTCCACTGGCCTGTAAGACTTGGCTGTTCTCTCCAGGCCTTTAGGGGAGGGAGTGGGTAGGGGTGGGGGAGATGGGTAGTGGGCGGGGTTGGGTTGGGTTAGGGAGGGTTTGGGTATGGGTTATTTTAATTTGGGGATGTAGCAGGGGCGGTCTCCCAGGGCCACACGGGGGCACTGAGGTCACCTTCTCAGGAATTCGCTCACCCCCTGCTATGCCATTTCAGCCTCAAGCCTCGCTGAATCCCCCTCTTTACGGAAGGGGGACCCTCTCAGGACACACCACACAGTCCAGAGGGTATTAGTCCACTGTCCTTTATTAGACACTACCCGTGTCCAGCGTACCTGGGGCTTCCGGCTCAGTCGCCTCCACTCTGCAAGCCCAGGTTCCTCTTTCTCAAGCACAGGAGCCCCACAATATAAGCCCCCAAAGTCCATCCAGGCAGGCTTTAAACCCCCAGGCTCTGATCAAGCCTTCCCTAGGCAAGAGGCTCCCTCCTGGGCACAGCCTCTCCCACTTGCCTGGGTCTCTCTTCTTCTCCAGCCTTCAGCACCTTGGATAGTGTAGAGCAGGCAGGGAGATGTTGCTCCTTTGGCTCCCTGGCAGAAACTCCCTTCCTCACTGCCTTGCTCTCCTTATGTATAGGCAGAGTGGGTGTGGCCAGGCTTCCTTTCTGAATTCTTAAAGGGCCACTAACCTGCCCACTCTGTCAGGGTTTCTCGGCCTGTTTACCTCACAGGCTGTTCCCCAGATAGGGGCTGTCTCTGCCATGCCCCTGTGTGCTCAGCCCTCCGGCTGACCCCATCAGCCCCCTTTTTAAAGAGGAAGCAGCCCCACAGGACTTCTCCCTGATACAGGGGTTTTTAGGTTGTTTTAATTGTATTTTAGTTATGTGTTTTAAAATGTTATTAGCCACCCCGAGATGCTTGTGGCAGGAAGGGGCAGCATATACATTTAAAAAATAATAATAATAATAATTTAATCATTAATACATTATTTAACCTAGTTAGTGTAACTAAAAATACTACTGCTGTTCCAATTTGCATACGTACCTAACCCTTTGTGAGTGAGAATTGTTGGTGTACTTTTCATCATAAACCTCATTGGTCATTCACAGTGGGATTCTCAGAGGTGTCACTAGGTCCCTCTCGGGAATGGGACTTGGGTCCAGTGGTGGAACAGATCCATGCTCTGAAAGCCACCCCCTGACCCAGATAGTAGCAATAGCCTAGCCACCCCCACCCCATCAGAGCCCTTGTTGCTCTGATGTGCCCACTGCACAACAAATGAGAATAGAATTATCTATTCCTTTCTATTAATTCCCAGCCCCCAACAGTCAGATATATTATTTCCTGACCAACTTGACTAATAGCCATTTATGGATCTATCCTCTAAGAACGTACCCAAAAATTTGTTGAACCGAATTATGCTATTGGCCTTCCAGCAGAGGTCAACTGTGTAACCTGGGTGATAAAATACTTTATTTATTTGTTTACAACTGCATCTATTAATTGTACAGAAAATAGCATTTTAAAAACCATATATACAGACCACATTACAGACACAGCCATACTTAGAAATTCAGGCAAGTACAGTGACAGGAACAGAGAGAAACCAAACAATCATCTTGAAGTGACAGATGTTCAGTGTGTTGTCACTGCCAAGATGGATTAACTCCTCTAGAGAGCTGAACTGTCTTTTTCTATACTCCTCTCTACCAGGTACATTTCACATGAATATTAAATGCCCTTTCCCAATCGTAGCATGGAGTGACCTTCTAGCAACCAATTGTCTCCACCCTGTGGCAGGGCACAGCCAAGGAGAGCTGCTTGGCCTTTAAGAAGCTAGCACCAGTGGGAAGGCTGCACTCGCAATAGCAAGGCTGTGGGAGCAGCACCCTCAGAAAAACAACACCTGATTGTGTACATGTGGACTGAGAAGTTGAAGCCAGTCTTGGGGCTTACCAGAGACTAAGGGTGCTTTTAGACATGTCATGGTGTGGGTGGATTTAAATAATCCACTTTTGTAAAAGTTGTGTGTGGGTGGCATTCAGATGCACCACTACCATTGCAAACTGTGACTCACACATTCTTTTGAAACCACATTGGTAAAACCCCAATATTGAAGTTTGCCAATGCAGTTTCAAAAGAATGTGCAAGCAGCGGTTTTCAATGACAGCGGTGCATCTAAACGCCACTGGCACAGTTTTTTTAAAAGCGGATTATTTAAATCTGCCTAAACAGCATGTCTAGACAGCATGTCTAAAAATGGTCTAAGTTCCTAAGCATGCTCCCTGGAGACAGGGTGCTTGTGAGTCTCTTAAGTCCCTGAGCATGCTCAGTGGGAAGGGGCTGGTTTGAGCATGCCAAGGCCTTTGAAGTCCAGACAGGTTAGTTGCCTGGAGTGGCCATAGGAGAAGGACCTCTGAGAAGAGTTCTCCTGAGAGAAGTTTGGGTTAAAGAGGTTTACCAGCTATAGAGGGTGCTGCCTGAGCCAGAAGCGTTCTGCTGGGCTGAAGAGAGATGCATGCCTTGCCCACAAAAGCTGAGATCTGTAAGTATATGGACTGAGCCTAACCAGGCAGAAGGTAGTGACCTGGCTGAAGACCTGAGAGATTGTTGGGATCCAGGGGGTTGTGTCTGACTGTGTATATAAAGGTGGGGAACTTTATATAACTGTAGGAGAGACTGTGACTATGTATTGTGAAAACAACACTGCAGAGTAAAGATAATCGAAATAATTAACAGAAAGTCACTCACTTCTTGGAAAACTGATTACCAAGAGACAGTGAGTTGATGGGGTCTGATTTTGTCAGGACTTACCCCAGCGAACAGCACCCTGTTACACACTCACACACTGTTGTAACCACCCCAAAGAACTTACTTAAAAAAACCCAAAAGTTGTTCTTCTGATGCTGTAACTCCCTTACTTTCACACCAGTTCTCTATTAATCAGTTTCTAACTGGATTGGATGACCTATTATCACCTTACACAGTTCTACATCAGTCGGTGAGGCAGTTCCAAACCCCAGGGTGAACCACTACAGCTGTCACTCCTCGGATTGGCAGGGTGGGCTTTTCACTTCAAATGAGCAGCCCTTAACCTGTGTGTGTGGGCTACCAGCACAAGTCCCTATGTGCCCTGGGGCAGCCCAAAGAACTGTCCACTTGGGACAGGACTCCCAGGCCAATGCTGTTCATCAGGATCAGGCCTGGGAAGAGCTGCGGCCAAACAACTGACATGGGAGTGCTCCTCTTCCCCATGCTCACGAGCTATTTGGTGTGTACAGCCAGCTGCCAAACAGCTTATGGGAGGCACTCCTGGGGGTCCCCATGAGCTTGTTGGTGCACAAAGCCAGCTACCAAACAGCTGATGGGGGACAGTCCGGGGGGTGTCTCCGAGCTTTTTGGTGCCCACAGCCAGCCATCAAAAGTTCTACTTTACTTTGTAAATTACTTTTACAAAAAGGTACGGTTCCATTACTTTGTAGAGCACCAGCTACATTGCTTGAACTATATAAATGCTTGCTATAATAATAATAAAAATAAAAATAATAATATATTAATAATTAATAATTAATCAAGCATATCCTTTAGAGAACTGATGAGAAATTGGTTGGGAAAAAGCAGAAAACAGCCTGAAAATTTACCCTAAACTAGGAGCAAACCCAAACAAATCATGTGTGAAGGTGGAAAAAAGTGTTTGTGTACAATCCCATTAGTTTTCATTTCAGTAATCTCTGTAATTTTTTGTTTCTGGATGGTGCTTTACATATTTAATTTATCTCATCAAATTTATAGAATTTTATAGACTTTATACTATGTAATGATTAGCACGTTTGCTATTAATATGCATTGAACTCCCTTACTTTCTGGTTAATTCCTTTAAAGGAGTTAACCAGAGGAATGAGGTCACATTAAATGATGGCAGGGGTACCCCTGGGTAGTTTACCTGGGGATTAAGACTGTTCATGTTGCTGTTCTTACCCAGGATTAATTAGCTGCTGCTGCTGCTGCTGCTGCATGTAAACAGACAGGAGTAGCCACATGAACATTTGTGTGGCCATTCCTGTACAATAACATTGATTAGGGGTTCAGAGCTGGATTAAATACCCAAGCTATGAAGGTGGGGGGCAGTGCTGCAGCATACCTGCCAGAACCTGCTGCAGTCATCCGGGGTCACTGATCTTGCCTCAGCTGATGTCACTACTGTAGCCCCTGCAGCAACCCCTATCACAGGTGAAGGTTTCCCCAAAGGTGCTGGCAGAGTAGGAGCAGGATGGATGGAGAAGGGAATGACAAAAGTAAGTGAACGGTACAGTAGTGGAAGGAGAAGCCCTGGAGGAAGATAAGGAACAGGGAAGATTTGATGAGGAGGTAGAGTACCCCTCCAGCAATGTCAGCCATGCATGCTGGGAACTGACCAGGCTGGCAGAGCAGTGATTAAACATACTGGGGGAAGGAGCAGGGTCGAAAAGGGAGTGGCAATTCAGTAGTTCTGGGAAGGTGCGAGGAGCAGGCTGGGCAGAGAGCAAATGGTATGGGGGGCAAGAGATGGGACAAACAGAAGAGAGTGTTGTATGGGGTGGGGTGGCTTATGAGTGAAACTGTGTTCCCGAGGAGGCTTGTTTTCCTGTTGCACCTGGGACCTACCATCTTGCCCCACCCTCCAGGACTATAAAGCTGCTAACAGCCTATAGGCAAGGGAGCTGTGTTCCTGGGGAGGCTTGTTTTCTTGCTGCCCCTGAGGCCTGCCATCTTGCCCACCCCCGCTCCAGGACTATAAAGCTGCTAATAGCGTACAGGAGGCTGCCAAAGGCCAGCGTGGGCTTTTTGGGGGTGAATTGTTGTTTTGAAAGTTATTTTTAAATTGGGGTTGGGATGTGGCGGGGAGATGGGCAAGGTCCGGGTTAGGAGGGGAAAGGGTTTTTTACAACCCCCATGTGAGAGGGGGGTGTTGTGGATGGAATCAGGGACTTCCATAGCCCCTCCTGTGAGGGGTAGGGTGGCCACTGACACATCGCCAGAAAAGAGGACAAATATTTGCATGAAATTTACATATGCTATTTAATACTAATTTATGCAAATTTGTGGTGCAGAGGCAGGCAGAAGTGGGTGGGGCCAATCCAACAGTAGGCAGGGCCAACAGTAGGGAAAGCCAAGCGAACGGTAGGCAAAGTTAAGCCAACAGTAGATGGAACAAAGCCAACGGTTAAGCCAGTGGTGTGGCTTAATCCAGAAGCAAGGAGTTCCCAGAGTTAACATTGGAGGGAGATTACGTTAGTTAACCCTGTGACTGCTACTGCAATGACTCCAATCTTTCTCCTGTGTGGTTACACCCAGATCAGAAGCTAACATCATGTAGGTAATGTGAGGATTATTATTCCCCTTTTCCCCACTTTTCTATACACTGAAAGGTTCCTAAGCATATTCCCTGTACCCCAAGCCATTCAGTCAATCCAAAGCCTGATAGAAAAAGTTCAATTCCAAGTGTAGTAGTGACATCACTATCAGTAACTTCAGAAAGAACTAAAATCATTTTAAAATGTTTTCTTGGTTTTGCAAGAGGAACAGGTACCTGACAGACACGGATAGCTCATAGCATAAAAAGTCTCAACGCAATGTTGCACTTAAAAACAAGCATATTTAAGATCAATGTTTAATCTGTAGGTGAAGCCGATGTAAAACCCCTGTCTTCAGAACCAAGAAACAACTACACACGATTCCCCACCCCTCCACCACACACACTTTTGCCAGCACATTTCTCTAATGCTAATGTGTAGGCAACATCAACAACTAATTTGAAACACATGCTAAGTACTCCCCCATGGGAACCCTTAAAAATATAGCCAAGTTGTAAATACAACAATTAAACAACCCCTTTGTCACTAAAGTGGGGTGGTGGGTGCTAGATCTTACTAAATATGGCAGACTTCCTTCTCTGTATGAAAAATAATATAACCTTCCAGGAATAAAGCACACTCTGTTGACACCTAAACTGACAATGATGTTCTTTTAATAATGACTGACCCCACAGGGTTGTTGGGAGGGAATTAGATAAGTATTGTAAAGCACTCTGAATACTGAAAGTGCTGTGTAAATAAATAACAACCTGCCCAAGGCCTATGTCAGTTTCTTTCCCAGACAGACAACCCAAAAGGTATCGACACAGCAAAAAGTAGGAAGCTATACAGCTTGTGCTTTTAGAGTCAGGCTCTAAAGCTGGACTATAAAATACTCAAATATTCTCTGTGGACTGAGCACCTACGGGGACACAAATCACACAGCTGCAGTGGATTACACAGATATCATTCCTACTGCCATCCCTTCTTGTCTTCTTCCAGGTCCATTATAATAAATGCCACAATGACTGGCTCCATCCTTTACCCTATAAATACAGTACTAAAAGGAGTTGGAAGATGAAATCTTAACAGATGGAGCTGGCCCAATGAAAGCAGGTCACTCACTGCCAAGAGAGAGTCCTCATCCAACCCCCACTTTACAGTGGTGAAAAGGAGAAGCAACTTGTCCCACAAAGTGAGTCAGTGGCAGAGCCATACAGGAAGCCGCGGTTGGAGCCCTGGCTTACAGCAGCCCACTGTGCAGCAGAATGACCTCCTCCAACCTCCGGACTGTCTGTGCCCCTACTCTGCCACAATGGAGCATCCCTACCATGGGCCACTGCGGGGTGGGGTTGTCCCCAGGCCCAGGCCAGCTGCTTCCCCATAGGCTCCCAAGGCCCTCGCTTCACAGCTCAAGGCTTCTGGGGGGTGGGGATGGGGTGGAACTGCAAGCACACACAGGGGCGGAGAGTGGGAGACCACCTTAGCCCCACCCAGTGGTGGCTCATCATTCAAGGCATTAGGGATGCATGAACATGGTTTGGAATTTTGGGGCTCAGTCCAAACTCAGGGTGTTCGGACCAATCGTGAACACCCCAAATCCGAACTGCCCCCACCTGAACTGGTTGAATGAAGTTCGGGTTCCAAACCGGTTCGGGCAGGGGCAAGGGCAGGCAGGGAGGAACCTGGTTTTCCCTCCCCCCTCCAGGCTGCACATGTGGAAGGGGTGCCAGGGAGCACCCCCCCACCCTGCCCAGCCTTGTAATTTTATTTAACCCCCACCCCAGGGATCACCCTACCTGATGGTGCTGGGGCTCTTGCCTCGGATCCGGTGGCAGCAGATCTGGAAGCGGCGGTGCTCCGGAGTGTTTCAGGTCACTACTAGGCCTTCCGGTTTGACCCACAGCACAGAAGGAGGATATTTGGTTGAATTTCTGCTGGCCAATTGGCATCACAAATCGATCTTATACCACAGTGACACGTAAGAGAATCCCTGACATAGGCTCCTTCTCTGCATATACTGTGGAGGCATATAAATTTGGTACCCTTTATCACATCTTTATGATATTTGTCAGAGATTATCATAAAAATGTGTTATATAGCTCTGCCAAAATGCATGTATTTTGAACTACAAAGATGTTACAGTCAGACATACATTTATAAGTTAATTGTTTATACCACCAGGACCCTTAATCCAATTGTTCTGAAATTTGGCACAGTTAGTAAGTTTCAGAAGGGCTGTAAATACACCAAGTTTAATTTACATTAAATGTGAGGCAAAGAAGTTACAGCTAAGAATGCATATGAGGATTTTTGCAAAATAATAAAATTCAACTGCTTATAAAATGTGATTACTTTATCCAATCCTTTTGAAATTCAGTACACATAATGTCTTCCATGGAAGGTATAATCCTTCCAAGTATCAGGCAAATATAATTAAAAACAAAAATGTTACAGCTGACAACGTGTTTTCCATTTAAACCAATTGAAAATGAAAACGAAAGCAAAAACAAAAATGAAATCTAGATATTTATGAAAAAAAAAATGACAGATTTAAATAACAAAAACTAAAAATGATAACAAAAACAACATGGGCCCCTGGTGCACACCTCTAAGAAATTCTACCCCATTGATCCTGTTAGATGTTTGGGTGGCTTTTGATACAGTTGACCATGAGGTGGTGTTGACATGACTGAAGACCTGGTGGGGGTGCATAGTTCCAATACTTCCTGTTGGGGTGGTCCCAGAGAGTGATGATGGGTGATTGCTTGTCATCATTTTGACACCTCCCCTGTGGTGTCCCACAAGATTCTATTCTGCCTCCCTTCTTGTTCAACATGTATATGAGGCCACTGGGTGAGGTCATACTGAGGTTTGGGGTGAAGTACCATCAGTATGCTGATGACACTCAGCTCTACCTCTCTTTTTCATCCGACCCAGGCCCAGTAGTCTCAGAGTTTACCCAATGCGAGCTACTGTCAGGGACTGGATGAGGATAAGCCGATTGAAGCTGAATCCAGATAAGCCTAAGGTAATGATGGTTGGCCAGCCGTGTGATATGGATGGGATTGGGACTTCTGTTATTGATGGAGTCCAACCCCCTCTGATCGGTCAGGTTTTCAGCCTCAGAGTGCTACTGGACCCCTTGTTGTGCCTGGATTGTCAGGTTGTGGTAGTGGTCAGGAGCGCTTTTCATCAACTCCATCTCGTGAGGAGTCTGAAGATTTTTCTTTCCAATTTTCAGATCTGGCCACTGTCATCCATGCTTTCATCACCTCAAGGCTAGACTACTGTAATGTGCTCTATGTGGGGTTTCCCTTGGTGAGTGTTTGGAAGCTGCAACTGGTGAAGAATACATTTGCTCACCTCCTTTGGGGGGCAAGGTGCCAGGAGCTCATTATCTCGGTGCTCTGAAGTCTGCACTGGCTCCCTATAGGGATGGGCGAACAAAACTGAGTTCGGAAATTCGGTTCGGTTTGGTTCAGAAATTCAGTTCAGTTCGGAAATTCAGTTTGGTCGACCAAACTATTTGAGTTCGGTCAGAACTTCGAAATCCCGAACAAAGTTCGGAAATTCAAACCCCATTGAACTAAATTGAATATTATCTTTTAGGGATGGGTGAAGAGAGCCGAGTTCCGAAATTCTGTTCGGTTCCAAAATTGAGTTCAGTTCAGAAGTTTGGTTTGGTCGACCGAACTGGTCGAGTTTTGGCCGAACTCCGAACTTCCGAACCGCGTTTGCCCATCCCTAACTCCCTATAGCTTTCCAGGCAGAACTCAAGGTGCTTGTTTTGACCTTTAAATTCCTAAACTGTCTAAGTTCCACATATCTGAGAGACTGCCTGTCCTTCCATGCCCCACTGCAGCTCCTCCAATCGGCTGGGAGCATCTCTCTGTGGTTGCCATCTGTTTGTATTGTTTGTGCGGTGAGGACTCGCAGGGAGACATTCTTGGTTGCTGCTCCAATGCCATGGAACTTCCATCCCCCTGAGGTTCATTTGAACCCGAGCCTGGCCATCTTCTGGAAGCGCTGCAAGACCTTTCTATTTGCTAGGGCATTTGACAGGCAGGGATAGGGAATGGGGAGTTTGTTGGGTGTTTGGCGTAGGGTTGTGATAGGGCAGTGTGGTGGGGGTTGGAGGAGGGGAAAGGTTGAGGTTTTGGATTTTATGCTCTTTTTATATGTATTGTTTTTATGTGTTGTTTTTATTTGCTTTGTAAGTCATCCTGAGCCATTGGGGAGGGATGGGATAAAAATTGGACTAAATAAATAAATAATGGAGTATGATGGTGTTTTTAAATGACATGCTACCCTGCATGGCCATCCAGAAGCAACAGAGTCTCCCACCTGTCTGAAGGTGGAGCATGGGGATGCACACTCTGTGAGCCATGGAGCCCCCACTCATGGCCAAGCACGGAGCACCGCAGGGAGATCCAGGGTGCTCCATGCAGGGCAAGCCAAATAGCGCCGTAGCAACTTAAGGAGCCCCTAGCATGTGAACTAGGGTGGCCAGCCATGCCAGCAGATCTGTCTGACCCTCATAGGCACTTTGTGCAGGGGACACAGCCTTTGCAAGTCACAATAATTGTCCAGAAGCATTGGGGAGCCTGGGTTCACACTAGGGACATGCCAATGGCAAAGGTCAGACCTGCTGGCTTCCCTCTCTCCCATGGTCTATGACAGAGGGAGTGCATAGCAGCTTATGTCTGTGGCCAGGGTAGCCACACTGGGAGCCACCCATTGGAATCTCTCCCTACACACTCCACCTGAGTGGGTGCTCTGTGGCAGTTCCACTCAGCAGCCAGGGACCCCACCCCTCATCGTCTTGCTCGTTTAGGAACACCAGACTCGTTGCAGAAGAAAGAGGGTAAATTACCAGTGTGTGTGAGGGGAAGAAAATATGGTTAACATGGAGCCTCCACAGTTTTTAATCTATCTCTTGTGGCATTACTTAGTGGTCAGGGTAGGAGCAGCCACATGAGTAGACTTTAACACCGCTGCTCCCAGTGTTAGTTTATCTGCTGATAATCTGTTTCCAAGAGATTTCTTTTTCCTTCAGTGACACAGAGAGGAATTTGGGACTGCAGTGAGGGCCATGCAAACTAAGGAGAAACAGGCAACAATCTGCTGTTAATGCTTTGCATAAAGTTTTATTGCTTGCTTGTCTCAGAGCTGTTACATTTCTATAAATAAAGTGGACACCTTGTTCTTGAGAGGTGACTCATGCACAAGCAGTGAGTTGAAGGCATAGCTTCCCCTCCTCCTCTATGGTGCAGGCTGCTTGCTTGAGCAAGATGACACACTCTGAGAGGTGAGTAAGAAGAAATCATAGGCCGCCTCTCTTCCTCACAGTTCCACCCACTGCTGTTTGACATTTGCATGGCCATTTGGTCTTTTGCTCACACTGTCCTGATGCCAAAGGGACTCTAAGGTTCTCCAAACATGCTGTGAAAAAGATATGCTATCTGCCTTGTTATACAGAGGCAACGGCTTATTCTTATGTTAATTCACAGTGATAATAATAACTGATTTTTATGTAGTTCCCACCCGTGGCTCTCTACAGATTATATCAAACTGAATCATCTCCACCAGCAGCGTAATACAACCACCTCAGTGATACAAACGTGTCATCAGTATAAGAGACAAGATAAATGATATAGGTAAAATAAGAACCTACCCTACAGCCTCATCACACTACTCACTATTGTTTTGTTGCTTAGCTTTCTATGTCTTAGTTTGAAGTAAGTTTAGGTGCATAAATGCTGGAGATTTCACAAGACAATTGGGGGAGGGGTGTGTATTTTTAAGAGCATAACATGCATAATCACACCATTTTTGTCTTGTGATTTTATTTATTTTGTGTACAGTCCTCATTCATCAAGGGAATTCTGGATGCCTTGGATGCATGCCCATGTGACACACTAAATTTAAGTGGATGACAAAGCTTCCTCCATAGTAAGAGGCATCATTGTGCAGCTAGTAGACTGCCATCTCCTATGTGAAAAGGTGGCATGGCCAAAGTGTTGCTGGACCTGGACAACACAAATAAACTGTCCTTCCTGGCGGTCACCTCCACCTTTGTTGTGCTCTCCACTGTGATGATGATGGTGATTGATTACTACTACTACTACTAGTATTACTATTTTAGGTTCACCAGGAGGGCTTTACTCTGCATCTCCTTGTTTGCCACTCTCCTTGTGGTAGAAAGCTCAGGTTTTCAAGTCTCTAAGCCCTTCCCACTTTATTTTATTTTGCATCATTTCCTGTGGAGGAAGGACTCTGCCATCTTCCCATTCTGTTACGTAAGGGATCTCAGTTTCTAAACTGGCCCATTTCCATGCATCTTAATATCATATTTACTATATAGTACTAATTATAGAGCCTCAGGAGCGGCACTATTAGTTAAGGTGTGTAGGAGTTCCAGTGCAACTGCCTCCATTCACTTACATTGGATTTTTCAGGCTGTTTACTTCTGGGTTGGTGAGTTTTTTGTTAGGGTTTTCTCTTTTTTCATGGGGCGTGTAAGTATCCCTGAATGAGATAACAAAATTAAGGGACGGGTCCTCTAAGGTCTGCTGGTGTAGAAGTGAAGTTTATTTTAAGGGGGATGGAGAAATCAGATGGAGAAATCTACATTTTATGCTATGGGGCTTGCAGTTATCACAAGCATTCTATGTTGTGGTCCTGATGTCATAATAACTGGTGGGGCTGGCAAGGGGTGGTGGAGTGCTTAAAGGGGGTTTATACTATTGGCAGTGGGGCAGTTGGGGTGGGAGGAGGTTAAACTTACATCGTTCCCCCCACCCTCCGCCCACCTGCCTGGCTGCTTACTCTCCTGGCCACCTCCTAACCTGTCGGCAGGTACCTTCCAGAACAAACACTCTCACTGCCCCCTCCCCACAAGACACACACGCACACACACACACACTCTACCCCTCCCTCCCACCCAGCACACACTCACAGCCAGCCAGTCAGCCAGCCTGCTTCCATCACCTCACCCCAGTGCATGCACTCACTCTGTGAAGACCAGTCCTGAGCCCTGATTGACCAAGGATGGGTAGAGCTGATATGCATTCCGAGCCCTCAAGCCCTGATTGGGCAGAGGGATATTTTAATTAAGTATTTTATTTTTATTTTCATTATTTATACCTGCCTCTCCTGCCAACGCAGCTCGAGGTGGCTTAAAAAAATTAAATCATCATTATAAAATACACATAAAGGGGGAAGCATTAAAATAAGAAAATAAAAACTCCAACCTCCGCACCCACCCTTCACCCACCTCCCTCACCAAAGGCCTGGTGGAACAGCCAGGTTTTGCACTGTTGTGAAAATTAGGCAAAGTCTGGGGCCACCCGGGCCACCATAGCCTAGGTGCCACCACCAAGTACACCCGCTCCATTGTAGATCCTCGCACCACCTGAGGGACCGCAGGGGTCGATCCAAGGCATGGAGAGTGAGGCAGTCTCACACATAGGAGTGACCCAGACCATATAGGATTTTATAGGTGAGCACCAACACTTTGATTTGGGCCTGGAAGACTATCAGCAGCGAGTGAAGAGCTCAGAGCACTGGTGAAATGTGCTCACAGCAACCTGTCCCAGTGAGGACTTGGACCGCTCTGGACTGTAACAAAAGGTAGCCCCATGTAGAGCTTGTTGCAATAGTCCAATCTTGAGGTGATGAAGACATGGATGACAGTGGCCATGTTGGAGTACGAGACATATGGCCAAAGTTGTCACACCAGATGTAATTGGAAAAAAGCACTCCTTCGCCACAGCCTCAATCTGAAGATCCAGGTGAAGCTGTGGATCGAGGAGTACCCCCAGACTCTGAACCTGAGAGACCAGTGAGGGATGAACCCCATCAACGATGGAGGATATCACACCCACCACCTTCCCCTTTGTCTTCTCAGGTTTTAGTTTCAGACTGCTCAGCGCTCGCCCTCATCAAATCCCCCACAGCTGCCAGACATCAGAAAGCACCGAGACCACCGGGTCTAGGTCAGATGAAAAGGAGAGATAGAGCTGGGTATCATCAGCATACTGATAACACCGCACCCCATACCATCTCATGACCTTGCCGAGCAGCTGCATGTACATGTTGAACAAGAAAGGGGTCAGAATGGAACCCTGCAGAACTCCACACGTGAAGTCCTGGGGAGATGAACAATCCCCAAGCACCACAGACCCAGACAAGATGGAGAAATAGAAATATTTCTCCACCCCCAGAAGCTCCCAGCAGCCATTGCAGCGCTCATCCCCTCCAGGTGAACAGGGCTCCACCCCACAGCCACAAGCCAAAGGTGCACGCCCGCCCCCAGAATCCCCCAGCAGCCATTGCAGCGCTCATCCCCTCCAGGTGAGCAGGGCTCCACCCCCAGAAGCCCCCAGCAGCCATTGCAGCACTCATCCCCTCCAGGTGAGCAGGGCTCCACC
>QEPC01001038.1:406283-426412 GCA_003113815.1 Sphenodon punctatus | reverse complement strand
ATGTCACTGTGGTATAAGATCGGTTTGTGATGCAAATTGGCCAACAGAAGTGGTTCCCTTTATCAAAATCTCCTGTACATTTGGTGAAATGGCAGGAAAGGCATTTGATACATTCCTGTCAAATATCCTGTAAACAGAATGGAATATCAAAATGTAACAGCTGGAAATGTATTTTCAGGTTAATGTCTTATACTCTTGGGACCCTTTATCTACTCTTTCCTAAAATTGGCAGAAATATTAAGCCTATGGAGGGATGTAATATGCACAAGTTTCATGAACATTAGATGCAAGATAAAGAAGTTGTAGTCATGAATGTGTATGAAGCTTTTCTTAAATTCACAACATTCAATTGCTTCTGAAATCAACTTTTTTAATTTAATCGTTCCGAGTTTTGGTACACTTAGTACCCTCTATTGGTGATACAATCTCCCTAACTTTCATCACAAAGTAATCAGAAACAAAAATGTTATGGCCAGAAATATGTGTTTTAGTTTTTTCCTTTTTATTTCAAAAGCTAAATGTCATTTTCAGTTCCTAATTGCACCAAACTAAAGACCGAACCTATCCTGACTGAATTCAATACCGAATCTGAACTCAAAGTTCGACCCGAACCACCGAATGGCCGAAAATTTGAACCGACGAACCAAACCAAACGGGCAAACCGAACGGCCGAAACGAACGCAGCCGAACCGAACGGCCAAACCTGAACCATGATCTGTTCACCCATCCCTAACAGGCACCTTGGCATGGGAGGCAGGACTGATGCATGCTTTGAGCTTGGCAGCAAGCTGGGTGGGTAGACAGGCAGTGTGTCACAAGAGGCAGTAGGGCAGCCAGGCTGGTACATTGGTAGCAGGGCAATCAGATAGGCTAGCAAAAACTTTGCTGCATGAGAGACCGAGAGCCAGTCAGTGTCACATAGGTGGGCTAACATCATGTAGCCAAAGGCCGGCTTGTAGGCTTATAGTTTGTTTCCCAATGCCACCCTGCGTCATGAGGTCAGTCAGATAAGGCGGCCGAGACCGTCTAGTATGAGAGGGGGGGGGGAGAGAGAGAGGCAGGGGGGGTGCCAGGCATTGTGAGGGAGGGGCAGCTCCTCAGCAGCCTAAGAGCAGTAGCCCTAGCCCAGATTGAGGAGGAGGAGGAGGAGTCCTGTCTGGACTGCCCCTGGCATGGGATGGCGTGTCCCACTGCACCATCATTCCTTGTCCAGGGGCAGCTCGGGGAATCCAAGCAGTGGAAGGTTCACCTTTAGGAACAACAACTGCTCCATCAACTTGTCCCAAATTCTCAGCTGGTGTGGGGACCAAATGTCCCCCACCACAGAGAACACACGCTCACTGGGGACACTGGTTGGTGGGCAGAACAGGATACCCTTGGCCACTTTCAACAGGGCTGGCCACGCGTTGGCCTTGCCAGCCCAATAGATGGATCGCTGCTGGGATCAATGCATGGCTCCTCCTCCAGGTAGGTCTCCACTGCTGCTGAGGCACTATTATATTCCCTCTGGTAGTTCTGGGTGGGCACCACCTGCCCCACTGCCCTCAGTCACGCTGCTTGCCCTTTTGTGCTGGGCCCCATGCTCCCCAGAGTGGCCTGCACACAGAAGGAGCTGCTGGCAGTAGAGGTCCTGCTGCTGCTCATCCTTCTGCTGGTGTTGCTGCTAGCGCTAGGGCTGGGGGCTAGGATAGACCAAGATTTCTGGGGTCACTGCTCCCACTCCAACCATCCCCAGGGGCATCCTTCTGAATGTCCCGCTCTGCCTGCCGAACCTTCTGCAGCAGCACACCCTTCTGGAGGCGTGCCATGCTACCCTTGATCCTGGGGTCTAGCATGGTTGCCAGTACATATTCTTCCCAGCGCAGGAGCTCATCAAAGCACGCACTCAGTCCCACCTTCAGTTTCCGTGCCAGGTCAAGCGCCTCAGTGGAGATCTTCCTGCCTGGAGCGCCACAATCCCATCCCCCGAGAATATCACCCAGGCTCCTCTGGAGACTATGGAAAAGTGGGGTCACATGGCTGAGGGTGGCGGTGGAGCCGCTCATGATCTCCGTCATGACCAGGAATGGTCTCAGGACAAAGACCGTGTGAGCTAGAAAATCCCATTCCTCCCTGTTAGATAATATTAGTGAATAGGTTAGACAGGCAAGGATGGTGCAGATACAGTATATCCTACTATATGGCAGTAGACGTGATGTGGCAGGAGCTTTTACTGCACCGCAATTCCATTCCTAAACGTCGTCAACCCATGTTGCGCCCCATGGAATTCCACCCGGTACCTCCGCGATTCTGCATTTGTCGCTACAAAAATCTGCAGATGCAGCATTTATGTGCTTTACTGTTTTTTCTGATTATCACCATTGTCACATACAATCGGCGGCCTTTTCGCATCTTCCACCAATTTAATATATGAGAGACTGTCATGAGCATTTATCGCGGTTACGCGAAGGGAGCATGCAGCACTGCTGTGCTGCTCCGCATGTATGTGCTGTGCTGAGTGCTGTTGTTGTGTCTCTCTGTGCCGCAATCACTGCCCATTCTTCTCAAATACATACATGCATGCACATGGTCTGGGTGGGAGTTCAAGGAACAGTGTTTTTATTTAATGGTCAATTGATCTTTTATGTAAACGTAAATTGACCTCCATACTATAGTTTTTGGAGCAAAACTCCTAGTGGGAGTTTAAGGTGACCTGTATATTGGCTGACTGAGTCATTTTTTAGACATCATTGGACCGGTACAGAAAGTTGAAGGAAAGAAGACCATGCAGAAGAGTTTGTTCCAATTACAATCCTCATTCTGCACTTCTTCAGTCTAGAAGTCATCAGAAGAACAACAGAACTCTGTTGGAGTATCTCCCGATTGCTGCAAAATCAATACAGCATGGTGGCATAGTTGTTAAGGTTCTTACTTGCTATATGATTTGAAGGTGTCATTCCACGGGTTTGAATCCCCACTGTTCTGTGTCACATAATTATTATTTTTTACTTTTACATTACTGTTATTGTATGTTAATCATAAAATTATTGCTGTGTTGTGTTGTTCATCGATACTCTGTATGCCAAAAAAATATGCTTAGTTATTACATTAAACCAAGACTGAGTAGCCGAGGCCAGGCGGAGTGAGTCCTATTATGCACCCGGGCCATAGCGCCGTCAGCGTTACGCTCACTTGCCGACGCCATCACTCACTGCCCTGCCCCCACTTGTCCTTACATGCTCCCACCTTCCCTGACCCCAGAGTTAACTCCACCTTATCTGCCCCCATGCTCACTGCCTCCCCCAACCCCTCTTGTCCTGCACAGCCCTGTACATGACCTGACTGACCCACTGGGACACCCATCCATATTCACAATGTAACTTTCACAACGGGTAATTTCAGACGTGCTCTTGTTGTGATGATCTGATAACCAAGAGGGGGTTAATGAACCCTTTGTAATTTTAATCCCAGATTAAGGTTTTATTTTGGAAAAATCAATAATAGTTGCAATCTTTGTAAATAGTTTTAACCCCCGAAAAAGGGGAATTTAAAAATATTTTATTAATACAACAGTTAATATTTTTCTATATTTTTATTTGAATGTTATATGCTTATATATGTTGAAAGTTCTTTTACTTTGTTGATTTTTATAATAATAATAATAATAATAATAAACTTGAATAGTAGTGCCAATCTCTTTTTTAAAAACATTGTTTATTTCAAAATAAAATGGCAATGTAACTGTATATACACATATGTATATAAATACATATATATATATACACACATCAGCGAGGGTGCGATGAACAGGATGGAGGTGAGCCGGAGAGCCAAGTGGGCGATCCACAGCAGGGATGCAGGGAGGTGCGGCCCGGGGGCCCCAGAACCCCAATGGCACACAGTCAACCCGGGGGGGCATGGGCACAGGAGGGTGGGCAGTCGTGCGAAGGAAGACAGAGGCACCTGGTGTCCTGGGAGATGGACGGGAGAGCAGGACACAGCCACTGAGGAGGGGATAGCTGCCATGGAGGGGAATGCCAGGTCCAAAGGTGGACAAGGGAATCCTGTGGAGGGAGCCCAGAGACACAGGCAGGGGCTGAGGGAACCAAGGAAGCAGCCAGAAAAGCAGTGAGCCAGAAACATCAGTGAGGAAGCGGGTAGAGATCCAAGATGCCAGGCCAGAGGTGGGGACACACTGCGGGGACAGCATCCAGGGCCCAGAAGGCAAAGGGGGCCTCACAGCCAGCTTCAGGGGGCCACGAAGGAGCCCAGGGCCGGATGGCCCACCATATGCACAAAGTGGGGCCACTGGAGCATGCCCTGATGGTACTCCAACGCAGACATGTGGTGGACAACCAGGTAATATGCCTCGAAGGGATCCTGCATGGCCAGGCCACCTGCACATCTGAACTGGACCAAACACCAGCCAGCACCGCCAGCTCCACCTCGGTGGGCTCAGACAAGCCATAGTCATCAGCAGGGGGTCACGGAAGGTGGCCGAGCTCCAACAGGTGGTGGTAGATCACCCCACAAGAATGCTGGTAACCACGGGCCCCGTGCATGCTGCCAAAGTATGAAACAGCCAGAGCATGGCTCCCCTCCACCAGACAGGCCGTGTAGATGGACAGGCTGCACACAGAGAGAGCAGACACCATCTCTGCCGGGGTAAAAACCACATACGTGCACCTCAGCTCCAGGATGTGCCCATTGGGAAAGGGATGCAGGCTAGCGACTCCGCATGAAGCCAGCAATTGCGGACGCTCACCTCATAGCCATAGTAGCGCAGGCCAGAGCTCATACTCGCATACGCACCCGTGAGGCTGTCTGGGAAGCTCAGGAGCAATTGCACAACCGGGGAATGCCACAGATCAAACAGGGCCATGGTCTCCCAGTCGTTCCATCTATGGGGGGGGGGGGCGGGAGGGGTAGGGCCCGCAAGCACCAGGGACGGGCGACCCGCCATGGTCCAACAAGCAGATTAGACTAAAGCCAAGGAATCAGGGGCCCCCAAATCCCTGGAGAGATGGAAGGGGAAGCAGGGGAGCTCCAAGGCCAAGCAATAAGGGTACAGGCCGCAACATGGCACAGCACACGAGCGAGGCGTGGGGTGCGGACCCAGCCTAGCTGCTGGAACAGAGCACACACACAGCTTAGCTGATACAATTAGCAGGGAGGCGAGGACAACTGGCAGCAGCCAACACAGATAGGTGGGAGGTGATGACAGCAGGCATGCAGCTGCTGCTCGTATGCAAGGGAGTGGCCCGGTCCAGGGGACAGGCCCCCAGCCGCCCAGCAGAACCGCCCAGAGGACCGCTCTCAGTCTCCTCTCCCTTCCGCCTCGCTGATTTCCGCCCATCACGTTCCCTGCTGCTGACAGTATGTGCCCTTTAAATCTCCCTCCCCAACCTGTGTTGTTGCTCGTTGCCTGGCAGTGACACAGTGTGCTTTGTCCCCGCCTGGGAATTTTGTTGCTTGATTCTGACTGGTGATTGCTGTTCAGTCATCGTTACTTTTTGCTGTTTTCTGGTTGGAATTGCTTTGATGACCACCCTTTTGGAGATGGGTGGTCATCAAAGCCAATCATTAACTGGTGGTACTGCAATTAGTAATTAGTTATATATAGCACCAACTATGTACCTGGTACCTGGTTGACAGTTTGAAATGTTTAAGTGTGGTTAAACTGTGGTTAGTGTCATGTCAGAAAACACCCTTAGTGCACTCACTGCATCTGCATATATCTAGACTGCAGAAACAGCAGAGATACAGGCAGGGACTGGGAGGGTGGGTGTGTGACTGTTGCAATTTGCAAATCCATGCCGTGATGGTCTTGCCCCGGCAAAGACTTTGAAATGAAAATAGCATTCATCCAATGCTATTCAGTTACAGGAAACTCCTCCCTCCCCAACATAAGAGTGTATCCTCTTTAGTGTGACTGCCTGGCTGGGCTGGCTCAACTGGCTATGGATGGCTATATTCTTCTGCTCCCTCCAGGCCACACATCCACCCTGATCCCTCTGCACTCCACCAGGCCATGCATCTGCCATGACCCCTCCATGATTCCTTTATTGGCGATATAAATATGTGTGTGTGGCCTGGCCCTGGAATATGTGTGTGTGTGTGTGTGTGTGTGTGTGTACATATGTGTATACCTCTGCATAGACACGTGTGTGCATTTTTATATATATGTACATGTTTATATATGTGCATGTATAAATGTGTATATATACTAATATGTGTATATATATGCATGTATAGATGTGTATATGCATAAATATATGTATATTTATACATAGATAGATAGATAGAGAGAGAGAGAGAGAGAGAGAGAGAGAGCGAGAGAGAGAAAAAAGAAAAAGAAAAGTGAAAAATATTGGTATTTATTTACAAGTGCCTTTTTATTACTGAATAAAAGCATCAGAAGCAGGTATATAAAAGTATACAAAACTTATACATTCATATAAAATTGTCTGAAAATAAATATTAGTATATAAAGAAATTAGTGAACCAGCTATAAAACTTTAAAACCCATACAAAAATATAACATTGTAAAAAAATAAATATAATCAACTCTCAACTTTTTACATATTACTTTTTTTTTAAAAAGGCCCATTTTGGTTTTTTTTTTTAAAAACTATTCAGGAACCATAACATTAAATTAAAACGATTTCTCCCGCTTCCTTGATTAATTAGGGATCAAAATTATGAAGGGCTCATTAACCCCCTCGAGCTCCTCCATACTAAAGTTTTTGACCTCCATACTAAAGTTTTTTGAACAAAACTCCTGGTGGGAGTTTAAGGTGACCTGTGTATTGACTGACTGATTCATTTTTAGACATCATCGGACTGGTACTGAAAGCTGAAGGAATGAAGTCCATGCAGAAGAGTTTGTTACAATTACAATCCTCATTAATTATTATTTATTATTATAAACATTTATATAGCACCGGTCATGTACCTGGCGCTGTACAGAACATAGAAATAGATGTGGTCCCTACCTGTGGCTTACAATCTAAAAGACAAGGAGGAGGAGACAGGGAGAGCGGCCGCAGTTACTCAGTCTAGAAGTCAGAACAACAACAGAACTCTGTCGTAGTATCTCTCTGCTCCTGCAAAACCAATACAGTATGGTGGCATAGTTGTTAAAGTTCCCACTTGTTATACAATTTGAAGGTGTCATTCTGTGGGTTCAAATCTCCACTGTTCCATGTCACTTGTTTATTTTTTTTACTTTTACATTACTGTTATTGTATGTTAATCATAAAATTATTGTTTTGTTGTTTTGCTCATGGCATACTTTGTATGCTAAAAAGATATGCTTAGTTATTACATTAACCCAAGACTGAGTAGCTGAGGCCAGATGGTATGAGTCACCTTCACAATATATTGATTGCATCATACACCCACTGCCACGCCTACCTCTTTGTTATGTTCCCTTACCAGTTAACACTAAAGAGCTAACTGCGTCTGCAGTAAGTAACTAAGGTGGAGTGAACGTGACACCCCACCCCCCCAAAGAGTTAGGAATTAGGAAACTATAAGTCCCCCACTCCCCGTCTTCTCCCCCACCGGCCGAGAGTGTTTTCCTTCCAACATGCCATCCAGTGCTGTTGTGGTCCCATCATTATACCAAATGTAAGAGATGGATTGGAGGCAAAGTAGATCAAATGAAATGATATCTTTTATCATTCAAATGAAATTATATTCTGCTTGCATTCTGTAACAGTGCTGGTGGGCGGCAACTGGAAACAGACAGGGAGAGGGGTGTGTGGTGCCCACCCGGTCTTGCTGGCAGTGGCTGGCTGCTCCTCCTTGTTGGGGGTCGGGGGACACTTTCTTGTTTCACTCACTGACTGACCCATCCACACAACCCACCTGTTAATTGTTTTAAGAAATGTATTAAAATTTATTTATTGAATATAGCCATCCTCTGCATCTCTAGTACTTTTACTGAGGAGCGCTGCACCTCCCGAGACCCTCCATGCTCCCACTCTCACTAGATAGACAGAGATGGCTTAAAGCTGTCACTATTAGCCAGATGGACCCGCCCACCTCGTCCACACGGGTTATTTAATTAGCAACGGGCGCACACCAATAAGAACAGTCCTTCCCCGTGACTGACAGCCACAGGCATTTAACACAGGGAGGTGGGCTTTATTTCACGTTGGCCATGTGGTGCGTATTTTCATGTCAAATTGATCTCAATTCAAAACTGACAGAATGGCGTTGGCAGGGTTTGCTTCATTGCTGATGGACTTATTCGAATTGGTAAGTTAAATCCTTTTTTTTCAATGTGATCTCTCACTGTATTCCATGCTTTACATTAGTAGGGCTTTTGTCATTAATAGTGCATTGATATGTTTTATTTTTCAATCCCATTACAGGGGAAATACTGGTGGACATTGCTTCTGCAATTTGCTCCACGGTTTGGGATACCGCGGATGCAGTGCACAACGTAATCTCCAGACAAGAGAAAATTGGTAAGAATTTCTCTAAGATTCATAGTTAGTTACTAGTACCCTTGTGAACAGTGTTCCCCTAAAAAAAACACCTTTTCTGCTGTTCAAGAATGCATGCACGAACTGTATTCCATTTTTACAGAACAATAACTGGAGGCACAGTTGTAATTGGTGCAAAATTTGAAGGAGGACAATGAAGCCCTACGTGTGTCGCTCGACTAAGTACTCCAGGAGGTGCACATTAGGCATGGACTTCTCAGAGCTGACAGCTGATTTATAGAAAGTTGTATGGTTTTTAAGCCAAAGTTTTAAGTTAAATAAGGTTAATGTTAAAAAAATTATATTTTTTAAAATAGTTTATTTTAAAATATTTTTTCTATTAAATAGTTTGTTTTTCACTTATGTGCATTTTTGCTCATTATTTTTGATCCTGTCCTGTCGCTCACAACACACACCAGTGAAGTGACCAAACACACGTGACACAACCCTATCTGCAGCAACTAATCCCTTGTTACGAAAGTCTAGTATGTTCACCAGGGAATGAGAGCGAATAGAATGTTTACCAACTGATCATAAATAATTCTCCAGGCACCTCAGGGCCATTTTGCAATAATTACATTCATACAGCATTGGGGTGATTCATTCCCTTATGTTGACTGGGGCTGCCACTGCCAGCCCCAAAACAGTAAGAAGTTACATTCACCAAACATACGTGAACCCATCTTCCCGAATATTTCCCAACCCTTTCCTAAACATAGCTATACAACTGGACTTCCCTTGACCACATCACCTGGCACTGTCTGTCAGCCAATTGTATTACCACTTAATTGTGCGATGGGACTCCCCTTTAAAAAAAATAAAAAAATAAAAAATGTACTACCCCTTGCAAATTAGTTTAATTTGGTGTCCCCTACATGACATTTACTCTCAAGAGACATTTTTTAGAGTAAATAACTGTTGCCTTAATTTTTTTGTTCCACAACACTCATGATTGTGTAAACTTCTATCCTATCCCCCTCCCCTCTTAGATGTGTGCCTCACTCTCTTCTGAAATGTAATGAGTCCAAACCAATTGAGTGTCTCTTCAAATGTGGAGGCACTCACATCACAGGTCAGCTGAGAAAACAACTCATGCATCAAAGCATAATTACCTCTTTCTTATGTTACTAGGTAGCTAGGGAATGCCTGTGAACTTAGCAGTCATCTCCCTATTTTTGTTTGTTTTGTTATCAAATTCCCCATTCCATTTCCCACCAATTGGCTATACAGGCTTTATTGCACCCTGCACAATGGGCTGTTGTGCTAGTTTTAATTTACAATGTATCTCGATGCAAAAATAGCACAGTGGCATTGATTTTTAATAGTTAATTTATATGATTTATTTTCAAATCCCTCCCAGCAACCAACACTAACAAAATGGGCTACTTTTTAAAGCTAAAAACTAGGAGCTACAGAATGCACTGTTATCACAGCTGCAGTATGATTGTATACCTTTGCCATAGGCCTTTGCCATGCCTCATTATGAGTGACTCCTCTCACTCACATCACACCACCACCCCAGCCACACCCACCCTATCTGTGTTCTGATTTCTTTTATTAACTAGAATATATACCATGTGTCCAGTGTATACTCAGAGCGTGAAAGACGATAAAGCACATGCAGGAATGAATACCAAATTATTTTTATTCAATGTAGGTATTGATATGTACTACAGGTTGGTAGCTGTGACAATCAATTTGGTTGCAAATCCAATTTGTTTTATTTTCCAGATGAAGGCAAAACCAACTTTTCATATCTTATAAAAAACACACCACTTGCTTTTGGGAAAAAAATTGATTGGGATGAAAATTCCTTCATGACTCTATATGAAAATGACAATCAGATCAGTCCTCGATCCCTGAAGAATACTGGCAGTGGCTACAAATCGACTGTTTGTAGCTGTTGCGTGTTCCTGTCATGATTTGATTCATTTTCCTGAATTTTTTTTTTTTTTTAAAAGCACACTTATTAGTCACGCTGATCGTTGTTCAGTTTGCATTTTTTATTTTAAATAGAGAATTTGAAGGAACATTTTTTATAAAAATCTTAGCTATCACATATTATATAAATGTTTACATATGTATCAAAGATAAGTAGCATACTTGTACGTGTTCATGCTACATTGCATGTGTACAAGTACGGTACACATACTGTACTGTACAAGTATGTGTACAGTATGGGTCTGTACACAGATGTGTACTTGTTCATGGATCTGTATTTTTACTGTACAAGTATGTGTACACATTGTACATGTACACATACTTGTACATGTACATAGGCCATATGTATCAGTTTAAAAAAATAATAATTATACTTAACTTCAACTTTGGATTGATCACTTCTCTTGCCTGCTGTTCTTTCAGTCATATGGACCATCACTTTCCCTAAATAGCCAAGATGAAGATTAAATAAATACATTAATTTATTTTTAAAAACACACTATTTCCCTGATGCACACAACACACTGAGTCCATGCATTCCTATGTTATTTCTAAATGGACCACCCCATGCGATTCCCAAGTTCAGTTTGCCTATGTGTCATTCCATTAAGGCCATGACCACACAGCATCCATGGCTTTTGGAATCATTGGTGGGTGCTGCTATCCTGAAAAATAGATCCATGCTGCAGAGTTCTGCTTCTGAGATCTGTTCCCACGCCTTCTGCAAACTGTGTGTGTGAAACAGAAAAAGACAGCACAAATTAATCACTGACTACACAATCACTATGCCCATGCATTCCAAATGGACCAAACCATGCGATTCCCAAGTCCAGTTTGCCTATGTGTCATTCCGTTGAGGCCATGACCGCACAACATCCATGGCTTTTGGAATCATTGGTGGCCACTGGGTGCTGCTATCCTGAAAGATAGATCCATGCTGCAGAGTTCTGTGCTCTGTTCCCATGAGTTCTTCAAAGTATATGTGTGATACAGAAAAGGACAGCACAAATTAATCACTGAATACACAATCACTACACAATCAAAGACAGCAGAATCACTGACACTTCATTACAGCAACATAACCTTTGCTGCTCAGAAGTGGACACTGGCCAAGCATACCTCCTCACTCAGTGCTCTTGTATACCTTCCGAGATTTCATCTGGGTGGTCATAACCTTTTTTCTGGTGATCAATCGCCTCAGAGGTGCACCTCATTATTTCCTCATCTGTGGCTTGCAGGAAATCCTTAGTAATTTTAGGTAGGAATGACATGTTAATTTTAATTAATGCTAGGCACTCAAGATTTAAACTGGAAAGACTAGTTCTTTTATTACCTACAAATGCACCCGCACAGCTGTATAAACATTCTGATGGGACACTGCTGCCAGGACAACCAAGGAGTGTGATTTCCAAAGTGTAGAGTGCTGGCCAAGTGTCTCTTTTTTTCTGCCCAGTAAATGAGTGGATAGTTATTCATGCCAGCCACACCAACAAACGACAGATACTGGTCATACATATCCTCGGCTGCAGCGAGTGTTATTGGTCGATGAAGCGGATCAACTCTTCTTAGTTGTTGAGTGCAATTCTGTGCAAGGAGGCCATACTTTTCAAAATTTGCCCACATCGAAGAAGCCTGAGGCAGTTGAGTGTTACCTTCAGAAACGCTCTCTGCTTCATCCTCTTCAGATTCATCTGTGTTGTTGCCATGCTCTCCTACCATCTGTGCGGTGATTTATTCACGTGCAGCGGCAGCGGATTCTTCCCCCCTCAAAACCATTTTAACCTTCTTGAAACATGGGTCCAGAGCTGTTGCCATCTGGTACACCGAATCTTCTCAAATCTTCTCAAATTGGTTGCTCTGGCAGGTAATGTGATGCAAGATCATGGAAAGATGTTTACCCCTCTGTCCATCCACCTGACGATCAAAGGAGGCATGATGTCTTCAACTTGGCTCCTTAATAATACAAGTGAGGCCAAGCTCTGGCTGACTGTCACATTGACCTTGCTCACAAACTCCATCATGGTCTGAAAGGGCTCCAGCAGAATAATGAGATTTTCTATTACATTCCACTGTCTTTGATTTATCTCCATATCAGAGACTTCTTTTAAAGACTTTGCGGACACAGCAAAGAATGTCTCGATTGCAAGTCTTTGGGAATGCAGTCTCTTCAGCATATGATATGTGGAGTTCCACCGCGTGCAGACATCGATAGGGAAGAAATAAAGTGGAAGTTTTCTCTCCTGCTGTATCCTCCGTAGCTTGTGGTGTGATGTTGCCGATCTAAGAAAGTGTGCCACCAATTTCTTTGCACACTCTACTGTGTCCTTAATCAATTGATAAGCTTTGAGAAACTTCTTTGCCACGAGATGCAACGAATGAGCCATGCAGGTTACATTTTGGAAACCGGCATCTGAAATGCCTTTCACTATATTTGCCCCATTATCTGAAACAATGCGCCCAGCGGAGAGACCAAGGGGCTGTGACCGCTGCTCTCTCAGTTGTAACAATTTGTCCCGGATGTTTTTGGCAGTGTGTGTCTCAGGAAAGTGCTCCAAAGCAAGTATGGCTTGCTGTCTCACCAGTCTATTCTTGGGGTCACGATGAATCCAGTGGCCAGTAACGGACAGGTACTCCATGTGCTGCGCACTGGTCCACATGTCTGTTGTAAGGTGCACAACATTGCCCTCGAATTCACGCATAACATCTGATACTGCTTTGCATGATGCCTTGTAGAGTTTGGGAATAGTGTTCGTAGCAAAATAAAATTGTGACGGTACCTTCCATCGTGGTGCCATTCCCTCCATTAATTTGCAGAATCCCTCATTCTCAACAAATGAGAAGGGAAGCATGTCGACTGCAAGCATCTTGGACACCAGTGCGAGGTAGTACTGTGCAGTATGGTGAGACGCTGGCCATTTCATTAGATTTTGCACATATTCTGACAATGTTGTCTGCACAGTCGTAGCACTAGGAGTGCTTCTAGATGGATCGGAGGTGCTTGTAGTTCTGCAGTGTGTTCTGCTAGAGGCATTGAGAACAGACTTGTGATGGTGCTTCATGTGGTTATGCATGCCAACAGGGCAGCTCTTACCTCCTTCTTTCACTTGCATTATTTCCCTGCAGCAGTATTTGCACTGGACTATAAATTTATTTTCATCACATGCAGTAAAATGTTTCCAGACGTCTGACCTTTGTGTTTTTCTTGCATCTGTGTGGCTGTCGGTGGTTTGGGTGATTGTTCCTTGCTGTGAAAACAATGAAAAACTGTCATCATTTGTTGATGTTGAGGGAGCCAGCGAACACACAGGCGTAGAATTTCTAGTAATGGTTGTGCTATGTGTGACTGGTGATGGAGTGCGGCGTTGGCTGCTGTTGTGGTGGTGCGGTTGGAGCTGGTAGATTGCCTTTTAGACAAACATCTGTTGAACATCGGTGCTATATTTTTCCTTATTCTAGATTGCAAGGTCAAATCATTTCCTTGCCCTTGCTGTTCCACATTTCTCAGGTTGTCATCAATCCTGGCTCATTTGCACAGTTGGCTTGCCAATTTTGATGGTGCTTAACTCGGGGTGTATGTTGGATCTTCATAGTCATAGCCATCGGCATCATCGATAATGTCAACATCATTTGTGGTGACATCACTGTTTTTGTCGGCATCAAGATGCACAGCACTCACAGTGGCATTGTCAGACACACCCAGTAGTACCGCCCCACTTTCCAGAGCATTTTCTATTTCTTCCGCATCTCTCACTGAAGTAGACAATAGGCACTGGGTGTTGTCACGTCGGTGCGTTACTGCCTCCTGCATGCATTTTTGAGATTCATCGGTTGTGCATTTGATTTCAATCGAAAGCATTTCATCATCATCATCATCATTATCATAATTGTGATGTGACAATTGGATATCTATAGCGTTGTCTGATTCTAATGATGATTGTTCTACATTGGACGGTGTGCATTTTGCAAGATATTCCACCAGTGCCTCATGCGAAGAACAAAAGTAATGGCGGTGTTTAGAACTTTCAGGCTGCGGCAATGATATTTTTGCTGGTGAAATATGCATTGATAGCAGTGGCTGAGACAATTCTGCAACATCAGACTGCTTTGGGGACTCTGGTCGCAACACAAGAGGACCCTACGAGTGTGCGGCGCATGAAGCAACAGCTGGGGCATTCAGGAAAGATTGTGGTAATTGTGGTGGGCGAGACTCAGAGTGCTGCTTCTTCTGATGGTTCTCTATCTCCTGTACCCATTTTTTCCCATTGCAATGTGACAAAGTAGGGCTCAGATAGTGACTTCTATTGCGCAGCTTAGAAGACAAATCATCTTGTTTCCGCTTTGCAGAATCATCTGCCATTTCTTCTTTTCTTTTAATCTACAGAAAGAAATGGAGAAAAAGATGAGTGTATTTTAAAAAGCTTCCAGGGCTTTTAATGTACAAGATATTGAGGAATAAATGTAATTAAAACATGATCTTTCTGTCAATACAATACAATACAATTTTATTAGGCTCTAGCTTCCGCCGTGGCCAACGAAGAAAGAAAAAAACCCAAAGATAACAAAACACAATACAACAAGGATAACATCTCACAATTTACCAAGGCATATACAAACGTCTGTTACATCCTCCATATTTACACACCATACATCCAAAGAGCCAGGAAAAAGAGGGCCACAAAACGTCCATAATTATACCCATCCTAGTTTTTCATATCCCTACTTCCCTCATTACTCTCACTTCTCTTAATTGGTTTTATTATTTTGGACCTTTACCAAAAAATTTATTATAATAACCCATATATCATGTACCATATACCAAAAGCATAAGTATATACAATAAATAAATAATTTTAAAATATAAATGCAAATACAAGCATCTATTTATACAGATTATAATTGCATATATCCTATTCAAAATGTACTACCACATTGTATGGCGGCTTACCCTTCATGGGGGTTATGGCGCCAACACTTGTCCCCTGACAGGACCACCCCTACATGCATACAAATATGCCCACAAGAATTTTAAGATAGCTTACCCTTCACAGGGGTTATGGTGCCAGCACTTGTCCCCTGACTAAACTCTCCCCGGACATAATAGCCAAGATTTAATTCCCTAATCAATTCCCATACTGAGGAAAACAAGCAAATAACTTGGAAACTACTACTTTTACAAAGTCGCATAGACAATAAGTTAATCAATCTGTCTGTAGAGCTTCTTTCTGAGTTCTTACTGCTAAGAGGGCAAAAGAGGCTACAGCATTAATTATCAAGTCATCATCTGATGACATGAACCACACCATCCTTTGATCTACAGAGGTCAAATCTTTTCCAGAGTAAAGGGGGTATAGCCAAACTTGCCGTAACTCATCATAGAAGGTGCATCTAAAAAGAACATGATGTAAGTCTTCTACTTCACGAAGAGTACATGGGCAAAGCCTTTCCTCATACGGCTTCCTGCTGTACTGTCCCATCAGCACTGTTGATTCGTACAGCTGGAACCGTAGCTGTGTGTATGCTCTCCGTAGGTTTCTTTGCTTTAATTTATTCAAATATGGTTCAAAACCATGAACAGACTTAAAGGAGGAATACAGAGGGGCTACTTTCCATCCAGAGACCAAAGCCATATCCTCTTGCCTGGCAATATCCTCTGCTCTAGATTTTATCAACTGTACCTGATGTAGCAGACTAAACCCTAGCAAATAGGAAGATGAAAAACCCAATTTCCTTAGGTATGTATCAACCTGGATTAGCCAAGGGTGGTAGGGAGCTGAATCACGTTCAAGTTCTTCATGCAGACAGAGAAAAGGCAAGTCAAGCCTGCCTCTAGCGCACAACTTTAACCAATATCTAATTAGTAATTGTATAGCAGTACACTTAATCGGCAACATTCCAGTCTCTGCACGTACAACAGCAGCTGGAACACTTTAGGAAACACCTAATAAACCGCGAAGAAACTGGTTCTGGGCTATATCCATAGTATCCAATTTAGTTCCAGCTACAATTTCCATCCCGTACGTAAGGAGTTGACCAATCTTTGCTTTGAAAACCTGTAGCACTCGTGGGATAGGTATACCCAGTGACCTAGTTGCTAGTCTGGTCACACCTCTAGATACCACCTTTGCCTTTAAAGAAATTTGCATTTTGTGTCTTTCCCATTTACCATTAGATGAAAAGGTAATGCCCAGGTAGACATAAGAGTCCACCTGAGTCAATTTCTGATCTTTTATGGGCCAAGTATATATGTGATTTGCCTTTCCCACAACCATGACCTGGGATTTCCCTACATTAATAACCAGGTCATTTCTAGTGCAGTAAACCGCTAACTGGTCTAGTTGCTTCAACAGACCCCTCCTAGTTTGGGATATTAAAACAATATCATCCGCAAACAATAACATGGTGACCTTCCTGCACTTGATTTTCAGGGGGTCGCCTTAAATAGAAGATATCTCAGCAACAAGGTCGCTGATATACAGGTTAAATAATATGGGAGCCAATACGCAACCCTGTTCCACTCCTTTATTAATTGCAATATAATTGGACAAGGTTCCGTTGTTGTCCAACCTTATCCGAGCTCTATTTTGAGAATGTAATTGGATTAAAAGGAGGAGCACATCTTCATTGATACCCAGGACATTCAGCTTACTCCAGAGTTTCCTCCGGGATATCGAATCGAACGCCTTTCTGAGGTCTATAAAGGCAAAAAACAATTGACTTGCTCTTATTTTAGTATATTTTGCTATCAGATGACCCAACACAAACCAATTATCAATAGGTGAGTATCCCCTCCGAAAGCCAAATTGCTCATCGGGTATTATCCCCTGTATCTGTACCCAATTTTCCAAGTGCTTCAGGAGAGATCTTGCATACAATTTGCTTATTACAGGTAGAAGACTAATGGGACGATAGCACCCAGGGTCACTAGAATCACCTTTCTTAAATATGGTTACAATACTTCTTCCCATCGAGGTGGTATGCAACCAATTTTATTAACTAAAGTAAATAATCCAGCTAGAAGGGGAGCCCACCACTCCACACAATCCTGGAGTAATTCTTCACAGATGCAATCTTCCCCAGGAGCCTTATTCCATTTTAATGAGAGTATTAACTCCCTAACTTGTTCGCTAGTAACATAGGGTTTAGAAGGGCTCCTAGGAAATACAGGTGCCACTGTTGGAAAATCACTCGACAACACATCTTCCTGGGAGATATCACTGTAAAGTTCACCAATGAAATTGGACCAACCTGTCTCATCAATTTGAGGCATAGATCTTTTTATACCACCCTTCAATCCTAGATTAATTAGACCCCAAAAAGTTTTTAAATCCTTGGTATTGGCAGCTACAACCAATCTTGCCCACACGTGATTGAAAAACTGGACCTTCTTTGTTTTTAGGAGGGATTTATATTCCCTCCTTTTAGCAACCAGTTCTCCATGGGTAATCTCCGTAGCAGCTTTAACCCAATTCTTTTTTGCTTTCAGCAAATGTAGCTTTAGTTGTTTACAGTCAGAGTCATACCAACGCTTGGTAGGGAAGGAACATCTAGATACTTCACGTGAGAGAATAGTTTCTCATAACTCCTTAGTTATATCTGCATAAGTATTATTCACCAGTTCCACATCCTCCTCCTTAGCCTCCAATATTAGATCACGCTTTCCACTGAAAGATTGGCTCCAAAGTATATCAGAAGTTTCAATGGCCTGAGCTGTTGTCCACCTCACAGGCACCCTTCGTGCTACCTCCAAAGTCCCCCCATCTTTGATGGTAGCACGACCTCCAGTGAGGGGAAGACTGACCCATGTGGCCAAGGCCATATGATCACTCTCTTCCCTCACTATGACTCTAAAGTTGAAATATCTTCCCCAATACTGTGTTGGAACAACTATGTAGTCAACAACACTCCTACCATTGAAATTAATAAATGTGAACTCCCCTTCAGAATCCCCAGGGGAGCTCCCATTCAATGGTCTTAAATCATATACATTTAAAAGTCTGAGCATATGTCTTCCCTGATCTTACTGAAATATGCATTCCTAAAAACACACATCACAATACATTTTGTAATATTGCAGACCTAATGTTACTATAGAACACAGACATGCCAGATTGTGAAAGATTTACACCATTGTCCAAAAACATATTGCTATCAGTGGCTACAATGTTCCTATGCCAGACTGAAACCATGTCAATATCTTTAATGAAAGCACCAACAGACTTGTTAATATTTCAAACACATTTATTAATAGACTTCATGTTTGTGCTATATCCGTTGCACTTGCGAATAATGAGATCAGAGAAAACAATCTTGCAACCAGGAAAAAGCCGAGAGATTGCCATTAAATCATTTCTCATGTACTCTAGTAGCTCAATGCCTTTGAGCATTCCAATATTGTTAGCACCAGAGTGGATTACAATGTATGAAGGAAGGGAAGCAATGGAGGCAATTAATTGCCTTTTGTTTTTTAAAGCAGGCAATACATTAGACCATCGCATCCCCCCCTTCTGATCCATCGCACTGTAACATTTTCCAAATTCAAATCGACCTCGGTGTGTTCTGTGTGGCAGAATTGCTCTAGTCTGGTGATGTAGGAATCACCAATGAACCAAATGTTCTTCATCATTATCTAATGGAATAAAGCAAGCAATTAGTGATTAGTAGGCTGTTTTTTAAAAAATATATTAAATCAATGTGCTTACACTTACTTAACTTCTGTAAGGGAGCGAATGCTGCTGAAGTGTTTTGTCCTGATGATTGTCTGCCAAATGTATCAGACAGGGAGTTGATCTGAAGAGTGGATGAGAATTTAGGTTAGCAGCAAGCATAATGTTTGATGAAGAATGTTGATTTCATCTTTATTATCACAAACTAAGCAAGTAGTATTTTTTTTAAAATTATTATTATAGTTGTAAGGCACTGGCTCTCGCCATGGCCTAAGAAAAAACAATACAAAGTAAAAATACAAATATAAAAAGTACACAGGTACCAAAACTATTATTAAACTAAAAAGTAAGTAGGAAACATTATTGTAAAATCATCTTTTTTACCCCGCTCCAAATCCCCACATTTCTATTCGTTAGCAAAGCCCCTCCGCATTCCAGAAAGGTAAAAAGGGCACTATTTGCATATCCAATAGTTCCACTAAATTGAAAGAACCTATCGCAGCCTAGATCCAAAACCTTTCCCTAGCCAGTTCTACTGTCAAAGCTATCGAAGTGGGCCAACCTATTAGTCCAACCCTGGAATTTGGGGGCGGGTTCCAGTTCTCATTTCTCAGAAGTTTGCCTTATCCTTAGACGTGTTACCTGACTACAAAATGAGGCTACCTTCAACGTCAAGTCTGAAGCCCTAGAGTTCAGACACAGATTCTATCTACCCAGTTGGGGGGAGGTATCCAAATCTGCCCCAAGGGCCAAGAGGAAGTCTCCCCTAAGTTCCTCATATTGGGGGCATACAAACAAAATGTGAGTATTATTATTATTATTATTATTAAACATTTATAAAGCGCCAGTAACAACCTGGCACTGTACAGAATATACAATCAGCTGCGGTCCCTACCTGTGGCTTACAATCTAAAAGACAAGGAGGGGGAGACAAGGAGAGGGGACAGCGGGAGAGACATGGGAGAAGACAAACAAACATTCAGGCGGATGCGAAGTCTCAGGTGCGTGTACTTGGCTTGGTTACAAGGTGGTCGGTAGCAGCAGTCAGCAG
>QEPC01001038.1:389340-401762 GCA_003113815.1 Sphenodon punctatus | reverse complement strand
GTTGGAAGCTGGACCAGGCAACCAAATAGCTAGACTCCAGTAAATGCCCCATAGGGGGATTATAAAGGAGATTCACCTTCTGGTGCTGGAGCATTTCCGCGTCTACCTGGAGCTGTTGGTCAGTCAGTCTCTGTTTTATCTGAAACATAGCACATTTAGTCCCAAGGGTGGCCAGAGGGCCGGGGGAAAATCCAATTTCCCCAAGATGGTAACCACCTGATTCTGCCATGAGGGGAGCATACCCTCAGCTTGGATACTCTTCAACAAAGAGTTTTCATTCTGAGGGAGAGTTACAGTCCTTAACCAAAATTTGATAAGGGTCTGAGATGCAAAGGACCTAATCGGAGGGCACCCGGTCTCCTTCCGGAGAAAGATCTGAGGAGTACCACGTGGGACTCCCAGAATAGCCCTCAGAAACCCGTTTTGAATTGACTCCAGCTGGTCCAGATATTCGGCCCCCCCACACAGGAAATGCATATAGTAGTTGACCAATCACTTTGGCTCGAAACAACCGAAGTGCTGGCAACAACAGTTTTCCCCCCTTCCCAAAATAAAACCCGTGAATAGCACAAGCTGATTGCTTGGCGCGAATTTTAACCTGCGACCACTGAGCCCTCCAGGTTGGGGTACATGAGAAGACCACACCAAGGTACTTAAAGTTGGGGACCTGTGCAATCAAGTGGTCGTTTATCCGCCACTTGTGAAGTTTTTCAGGCCATCCCCGACCAACTATCAGCACCTTGGTCTTCTCGTAGTTGATGTTTAAACCTTCTCTACCGCAGTAGTCCCTGGCCCGAGACATAACACGGCGCAAACCCACCAGGGAACGGGACAACAAAACCGTGTCGTCCACGTATAACAGTTATGTTATCCTTCTGCCACTAATGCAGGGCGCATGGGAGTCTAGCCCCGCTAGGTAAGCTGGGAGATCATTCAGGAATATATTGAACAGGGCGGGTGCCAAAAGGCAACCCTGCCTTACCCCTTTGCCCACCTTCACCTGCTGGGACAGCTGACCCTCCCTCGAGAAGGGTGTTATTGTCATGCAACTTCATCAGCAGAAAGAGCAATCTCGGCTCCATCCTGAGGCCCTTCATCTTTACCCATAGTCGCTCCCGACTAATCGAGTCGAAGGCCATCCTCAGGTCGATAAAGCATAAATATGCCTTCGAACCCTGTCTCAGGGTTTTCTCAATCAGGTGGGCAAGCACCAACACATGGTCCACTGTGGTACGGGCTTCCTGAAAGCCAATCTGCTCTGGTCTGATTATATGGTTTTCGGCCAGCCAGCTCTGTAACCTTCTCAGCAATAACTGTGTGTACAATTTCCCCACAATGCTGAGGAGGCTAATTGGGCGATAGTTCTCGGGGGGGCCCTTGGTCTCCTTTTTTGTAAGCAAGTAAATAAGTAACACACAAAGCAAATGGACACATCACACATCAACAGCATACGCCGCGTGGGACTCTGTATGGGAGCGTATGCCAGAGGTAGCCGCTCACTACAGAGAGGCCTGAGTGGGTATACTCCTATTTGTCAAATGATAGTCTCAGAATCACACTGAAAACGATTGTTACTAGGGTTGTGAGTGACCTATGCAGATATGTAAGGTATGCTTAGGAAAACTACATGCAGTGCCTGCATTGACTAGGTTGCCAAAACATGAATGTTCACACAAATAATGAGCTGGGAGCTAAAAATCATGAAACTGAAATAAAATGAACCAAAGTGTTTCCAGGGACTATCACGTTTGTGGGAATGGGACGAGGCAGTTGAAGAACAGCATAAGGTTGCTGCCTCGTTAACAATGTTCTTCGCGATGGCTCTGAACATTGTCAAAAATGCCAACCCTTTGGAAAGTACTGTTTGGAATGAGCGGGAAGGTGTTCTGTTTACTGTGTGTGGGCTCAAGACTGTCATCATTCGTGATTGTTCAAACTAGTAAGCTGTGCTTGATATGACTGTGTGTATAATGGCCCTGAGCACATTCCATTTGTGAGAATGTATGGAGCCAGCTCACAGAACCATTGTTTACAAGGCAGCAACCTCAAGGCACACCTCTCTGGCGGGGATTTTTTCCCTTTTTTCCTGATTTTGCTGTTTCCATACACTGCAGTGGGTTGCAGGACACGCGTCCTGCAACCCACCGCCCCCCCTTCCCCCCTCCCACACCGCATTACCAAGGGAAGCTTGCTGTCACTCAATAGAGAGCCAGGAGGGAGGGCAGTAGTAGACGGTAGTAGCCAGTAACTGCAGAAGCTGCCAGCGAGCCTGGAGCAGGGACTCGGGGAGGGAGGGACCACATGGGGAAATAGGCATGGGGGGCTGCTGGGAGAGTCAATCAATAGAGAGCTGGGGGGGCAGTAGCTGCGGAAGTTGCCGGCGACCCTGGAGCAGGGTCTCAGGGGAGCACATGGGGAAATAGGTGGGGGGGGGACTGCCGGGAGAGTCACTCAGTAGAGAGCCAGGAGGAGGGGGGTCATAGCTGATAGCTGCGGAAGCCGTTGGTGAACCTGGAGCAGGGTCTCAGGGGAGCACATGGGGAACTAGGTGGGGGGGGGACTGCCGGGAGAGTCACTCAGTAGAGAGCCAGGAGGCGGGGGGTCATAGCTGATAGCTGCAGAAGCCGCTGGCGAGCCTGGATCAGGGACTCCGAAGCACATGCAAGAATAGGCAGGGGGGAGGGGTCTGCTAGGGGACTCAGTCACGGGAGAGCACGGGGGGGTGATAGCTGCTGTTGACATTTGCCCACCATTCACAACAAAAGAATTGGGACAGCCACAGTTATCAACCCAACAGCACAGTTTCCACAAATAATCCAGTGATCTCACCATCCATCCAACCAACAGCCATTATCATGAACAAAATGAACATAAGCACAAACTGAGCGATAAACATATACGTAAACACTAAAAGGCTAGCAGCAAACAACATATGTGTACATTTATTTTAAAAAGGATAATGGAAAATGTAAAGTGTAGCTGTAGCAGAATTACTTTTGCTGCTTTAGCACTAAATTAGCAGGTAAATAAAGCAGTTTAGCAGAATTAGTAGAAAAGTTCAAGCACTTACACAAAACCTTCGTTATGTTGTGTGTAGTCTGCGCTTATCCAGAATCAATGATATGCTATGAATTAGGAAGGGATAGGACTCTCTCTCCTTGAGTCGCGATGCGGTGTTTTGTCACGGAGCGTGGAAGATCAGAGTGTGTTTACAAATACAGACACTGGTGGTGCGGCTCCAACAGTCAGTCACTCTGACTGCAATTGGGGATCAAGAGGGAGAAGAAAGCTAGAAACACAGCTATTTATACTTAATGGTGAAGGTGGTACATATCTCTCTGGGAAAGCCCTAGTCAATGAAATTGGGCATGTGGGTACCGTCTGAGAGTTGATCATGCCGCTGGGTCTCACGGCACCGAGTATTCCGGGCGGCATAAACATGATACAATGATCAGATAACCACAAAGATTCTGCGATCAATGGACAGGGAGAGTTTGTGCCACTTCTTATTTAAATCCACAAAAGTTCTGCTTCCGTTGACCAGTCGCAATGCCCTGACATTCTTTGGGGCAAAACACAGCTGCAGCCATCGGAAAGCTGTCTCTGCCGAACCATGCTACGATGCGCGGAATAGGGGTTTCGGTCGGTAACAGTTGCCGCAACGGTATTGCGCTACAGCCCTACATGACCGCAGTATGGACTAGATAGCCCTTGAAGTTCCTTCTAGTTCCATGATCTCGCTAAATCTAAGCGTCACTACTTCATTCTTCTCCTCCTTGACCTCTCTGCTGCCTTTGACACTGTCGATCACTCGCTCCTCTTGGACTCGCTTTACTCTTTGGGCTTCCGCGGCTCTGTCATTGACTGGTTCTCCTCCTACCTCTCTAACTGCTCCTTTAATGTCTCCCTCCCTGAGTTGACCTCCCCCTCCCTTCCCCTTTTGGTTGGGGTCCCCCAAGGTTCTGTCCTTGGCCCTCTCCTCTTCTCTATCTACACCCTGTCCCTTGGCAAAATTATTGCCTCCCACGGATTCCAATACCATCTCTATGCTGATGACACCCAACTCTATCTCTCTACCCCCTCTCTCTCCTCCTCTATCCGCTCACGCCTCGTCGACTGCCTCTCTGATATCTCCGCCTGGATGTCCCGACGTCAACTCAAGCTCAACATGGCCAAGACCGAACTCCTCATTTTTCCTCCCTCCCCTTCCTCTCCCTCTAACCTGACCATCTGCATCGATGGGGTCACCATCCATCCTGTTCTCCAAGCCCGCAGCTTGGGCTTCATCTTTGACACGCACCTCTCTTTTAAACCTTACATTGACTCTGTGGCCAAATCCTGCCGATTCGCTCTCCACAACATTGCCCGCATCCGCCCCTTTCTCTCTATCTCCTCGGCCAAAATCCTTGTTCATGCCATGGTTATCTCTCGCCTCGACTACTGCAACCTCCTACTTGCTGGCCTCCCTCGCTCTCACCTGTCCCCCCTTATCGCAATCCAAAACTCCGCTGCCAAGGTCATTCACTCTGCCCGTCGCTTCGACCATGTGCAGCCTCTCCTCCTCTCCCTTCACTGGCTCCCCCTTCCTGAACGTATCCTGTTTAAACTCCTGGTTTTCAAGTTCAAATCGCTCCACGACCAAGCTCCCCCTTACCTCTTGGACCTAATTTCCCTACGCACTCCTGCACACACTCTCCGGTCTTCCTCTGTCCCTTCCCTCACTCTCCCTCATTTCTCCTGCTCGCCTAACCACCTTCGACCCTTCTCCCTCGCTGCCCCTCATGCTTGGAACTCCCTCCCTGCCCACATCCGCCTTGCCTCCTCCCTCCACTCCTTCAAATCCCTCCTCAAAACCCACCTTTTCCTTGCTGCCTTTCCCAATGCCTGCTAGTCTTGCCGCTTACTCTTACTGTCGGCTCTCCTCTGCTGACTGCTGCCACCAACCTCTCTGTAAACCAAGCCAAGCATACACACCTGAGACTTCGCATCTGCTTGAATGTTTGTTTGTCTTCTCCCCTGTCTTTCCCACTGTACCCTCTCCCTGTCTCCCCCTCCCTTTTTGTCTTTTAGAGTGTAAGCCACAGGCAGGGACCATGCCTAATTCTATGTTCTGTACAGCACCAGGCCACACGACTGGCGCTATATAAATGTTTTTTATAATAATAATAATAATAATAATAATAATGATTCTATTGTCAGTAGCAGTATTGTTGCAAATATTCCAATTCTTTTTATAAAAAAATCTTTAATCAGACTTGAGTGGCCTGGTTATTAGATAAAAGGCAACTTAGATTTACTAAATACATGGTGTGCACTTCAGGCTTGCTTACAGCTTTAAAAAATCCATCTATCTGGCAACATCTATAAAGGCTCTTCAAATCAATGTCAAGGATGTCAGTGGGCACTGAAATAAGGGAAAGAATGATATATGTCCTCTAAAAATGATCTTTTCATCAGGGGGAATATAGCACTTCAGCATTCGATAAAGGGAATGCATTTTATTGACAGCAAATTATGATACAGCTATCAAACTGATGGTAACAAAACTGAAAGCTTGCTAAATTCATCAGTCATAGCTGGACTCTGCTACAAGTTCTTTTTAACTTGTCATCATTTTTCCCTCTATGTTTTTCATCACAACCAGTTTCTGCAGCAAAAGGCATATAGTTATGAACATAAGAAGTGCCATACTTGGTCAGACCAATGGTCCATCTAGCCCAGCATCCTGTCTCCGACAGTGGCCAATCATGGTGGCTTGGGAGAATCACTCAACAGGTAACAATGGGTAACATTCCCTGTTGTCTTTCCCCAGCTCCCGTCATGTTCCCTGATCCTGTCTGGCTATTAGCTGCTAATGGACCCATCTTCAAGAAACTTGTACAAACCTCTTTTAAACTCAGCCATTGTACTGGCCTTTACCACAGACTCTGGCAGAAGATTCCACAACCCAATTATACGCTGAGTGAAAAAATATTTTGTTTTGTTTTGTTTTAAACTTGCCACCCATGAGTTTCATGGAGTGTCCCCTAGTTTTAATACTAGCTGAGAGGGTAAATAAGTTTCCTTGTTTATTAGTTCCACACCACTCATGATTTTATAGACCTCTATTATTTCTCCTCTCAGTCGTCTCTTCTCCAAACTGAAGAGCCCCACCCTACCAAGCCTCTCCTCATATGGAAGCCCTTCCATGCCCTTGATCATTTTGATGTAATAGAAGTTATGGGATAGACATTATGGGATTATCAGAGAATCACAATAGGTTCATAGTTCTGGTTTTCTTAAGACTACATCTTGGATGTTATCAAAATCTTCAAACCTCTCTGATTACTGAATATTGAGCAGATCCTCAAAACACAAGCATTTCCATGCTGGGTCAGACTAATGTTCCATCTAGCCTAGTATTCTATTTCTGACAATAGCCATCAATTGATATCCCAGAGGAAGTGTTCAAAAGTAGGGCACACATGGAGTGATCCATACCCTGCCAATCACTCTTGGAATTCAGTTTTCATCTCCTTCCAGCTTTGCAAAAAAATCATCAATAGACCCATCCTCCATGAACTTATCTAAACCTTTTTGAACTGAGTGCTACCATCAGCCTTCACAACTTTCCACGGCAATGAGTTCTGCAGGTTAATCCTCAGATCAGATGACTTCATTTTGTACTGTTCTGGAGGTGCAAAGGAACTGCAAGACTGCTGTAATTCAATACCTGGATAGTCTCTTGATCTGAGTAGTGTAATTCAGTAGTGTTTTATAACTTCTCTATCATAACAGGCACACTGGAAATATGGCTGTGTTGAGGAGCATGGCAAGTCCTGTTGCATTCCAGTGATTCCCAGCCAATAGTTAAACCCACTGAGATTCTCTCCAGGTTTCTCTGGAGACTCTGGGTTTGAACCCAGAGTCTCTGGGCTTCAGGGGCAGCCCTGATTTCTCTGGGTCTGCCAGAGGGTCTCTTAGTAACCTGAAAAAATTAGGACTTCTGGGAGTGGCAGGGACCATGTCAGCGGGGACATGGAAAAGAGGCTGTCACAGGATAGGCTTGTATCATGGTGTTCTGTAAGAGGCAGGGCTAAGTCAGAAAGACTACAGCCCCTTTGTTGCATCCCCACTGATGTGGCTGCACCTCTTTTTGGTGAAAACCTAGAGGGAGGTGGTAACCCTAGTCTTTATCTAACCCCCACTTTGGGTTCTGTCCCCATCATAGCTTCCCTAAAGCCAAGAATTAGGTCTCAATGTTTAAAATCTTTCAGATATAGGCCACCATATGGAATTTTATGCACTTTATGTCCATAGTTGGACTACAAATAGTATACCACAAAAGCATTCAGATGGCAGTTCTGATGGAGGTTTATGTAAACCCCCCCTCCCCCCCAAAAAAATGTCTTTAGTAATAAACTGCTTATTATCTGAAGGATGAGAGTTGAAACTAGGGCTGCACCAAATAGGCTTTCCGGGTACTCGGACTGAGTTCCGAAGTTCCAAGTACATGGTCCAGGTACTAGGACAAACTTCAACTTTTTTTCCGAGGACCGGAAATCAGAATTTGGAAATTGGAACTCCGGACCTCAGAAATCCCAGGAACTCAAAACTTCAGAACTCTTTCCTTTAATTATTTTAAAGTGCACCCACTTTAAAATCATTATGCCAAGCAGTGCCCAGAAAAGCAGACTGCCAAGAGTGAGACAATCACTCAAGAAGACAAACCCAAACAGTGCAACTGAATGGAGAAATAATAATAATAATAATGAATAATAAAAAAAAAACCAGTAGTACACACAGCATGGCCCACCACCATCAGTTCACACACACCCCAGCGCCCAGAAAAGCAGGCCAGCAAGAGTGAGACAATCACTCAAGAAGACAAACCCAAACTGCAAATGTGTGCAGAAAGCCAAAAAAGGCCAGCAATACCCACAGCATGGCCCACCATCAGCAGTGCACCGACTTTAAAATCATGATGCCAGTCAAACAGTGCCCAGAAAAGCAGGCTAACAAAAATAGGATAATCGCTCAAGAAGACAACCCCCAAAAAGTACAACTGCGGTCACAAATTCCCCCAAAAGCCAGCCCAGCAGGCTTTTAACAACACCCACAAGAAAGAAACAAGACATTCACACACACCCAACCCACACATACAAAAAAGCCTCCATTGTGCCTGTCCAGTGCCCACCTATGCTAGGCAGAAAGCCCACACACCATATTATTTTAACCAGAAAGGAAGTATATTTTCCCTATGCCCCAGTGGTCAGTCACATCTTGGCAAAGTTGAACACACGGACAAAGTATGGTCACAGTGCCCACAAAAACCATAGCAAAAGTGATCCCTCTCTGGCCACTAGGGTGCTTCCAGCTTGCAAACAGACAGTGCAAGCAGCAGCAGCAGCACCCAAACTTTAAGTGTATTTGGCACTAGTGGCAACCCCTGGCATTACCCCTAGTATATGGACAGCCCAGGCCAGGGGAGTGGAGCTAGGCAGATCTCTCTGTCCACCATGGTGCCAAGCTGTGCAAGCAGCAGGCAGCAGTGGCACCCACTTATTTTTTTTTTAAAAGGCATGGCATTGATGTGGCATTAATAACTCGGACAGCCCAGGCCAGGGGAAGTAGAGCAAGTCAGAGATCCCTCTGGACTCCATGGTGCCTTTCTCTGAACAAAACGGGAAACAGAAATGCCTAAACATGTACACCAACCAAGAATATTAGTCAGAACACTTTTCTACTATGATTTCCACTCCAATTTTGTAGACTTTCAGGTGTTTGAAGAAGGAACTAAACTTTTGAGTGACTGCTCAAATAAACAATTCCAGACTCTTCCATGGCTAATTTTCCAGGTGTACAGTACACCAGTTTCCACATTCAGAGGAGAAAAAAAATATTTTGCCATGGTTGCTTGGTTTTGTTCATTTCATTTAAAAAAAAAAAAAATCACTTGTAAACTTATCAGCAGAACACCTGGAAGCGATTACTATAACTTTAAAGGGAGATAACCTTTGTGACCCAGAAACCTTCAGCATGTTCCTTGATAACAATGTCACTCATGCTCAAGAGGTCTTATCTTTTTGCTTCCTTACCTGAATGCCAAAGTTCACTGTATTCCATATATAGTCTTTAAAAGGGGGGGGGGGGAATTACAGTTTAGTAGCTAGATTTTCCCAGTTTCTTGCTTTCAAAAGTTCTAATTAGGTTAATATGTTTAAAGAGATTCCCAGACAGGTATAAAATATTACTGTTAGTTTTTGCTAGGTCCAACTTGTAATCTACTTTGTAAGTGATTAGTCAACTCTTAGAGTGGTTTATGTCTGAACATAACACAGGGTGAAAACACACATGATAGTAGCCTGCGGTGGCTACTATCTTAGCCCACATTGTCCAGGGAGTCACCTACATGTTTGTTTTGCCACTGCCACATGGTGGCCCACTTACACCCTGGGGCAGGCAGCTGACTGCTATGGGACGTGTCCTGTGCAAAATTTTGGAGACACATCCCAGGCCAATGCCTGACCATCTGGGCCAATCCAGTCCAATGCAGGCCCGCTTGTCTGTTAGGCTGTACCCAGCTCCACCACAGGGCAAGTTCCACCAGGACCACAGAGCTGTGGGACAACAGGCCTCAGCACCCCTCCCCACTGCCAGTCCATGAAGCACCCACTCATTCTGTCAGTATTCCCCCTCACCTCTGAGGAGGAAACTGGCCCACCATGTCTGGCCATGCCCTATCCCACATTCAGTCACCAACTTGGAATTGTACACCACCTTCTGGGCCCTCATCACGTGCCCCCTCTACCCAGAGAGTCAGCACTCAGTGCCAAAAGAACAGGAGGTGGAGGTGGACAGGACAAGGACCTGGAGTCTGTGGGGAGCAGTAAGTAAATGCACAAAAAGGAGGCTGGGGATATGGGTGACTCAGCCATAGGACAGAATACAACTCACCAACATGGCTCCCATTCTTCCTTGTGTTCACAGGTGGTCAAGAGGCCAAGGGGGAGCAACTCAAGGAGGCCCAAGATACAGAGGGACCCACTAGGTAAGTTAGGCATGGAAAGCGGGTAGGAGAGCACCACAGAGGGCCAGTGGGACTGACATGCTGGACAGGCAGATGTGGAGGGCAGGGGACACAGTGGGCACTGAGGCAACAGGCACGAGGGATGGGTGCAAAACATCAGGCCATGAAGGCAGTAGTAGGGCAGCCCTAACCAACAGCTCCCTTTTCCATCCTGCCACAGGTCCACCAGTGGGAGGCCGACCTGAACTTGCAGGACCAGCAGCAGGCCCTGAGCAGACCCAGTGGCACAGGGAGGATATGGAGTAGCTGTTGCTGGATGAGACCATATGCTGGGTGGACGAGATATGGGATGGCTTACAGGGGCTGGCAGAGAAGCACCAGCATTCCCTGCAGCTTTCCGCCACCCAGCACAGAGACATCGCTGCAGAGGGCTGCAGGGAAACCCAGTTAGGGAGGCAGTAATGGGACCATGACATGCAGCACATTCAGGACTGCCAGGAGTCCATGGAAAGGGAGGGATTCAGGCTCAGAAACATAATGGAAAACAGTCCTTAGGGATTCAGCATGCCCTCCTACATCATGTGGCCACTACTGCTATCACTGCCACACTGGGGCAGGCCCCTGTTGCTGACTTCCTCCTGCAGGCCCCACCACTGCCCCCCCCGGATCTCAAATGCCCAAGTGGATCTCACTGGTAGCCAGCCCTATGGCCATGGGGCACAAGGCCCCAACTCCCTTCTTCCATTCAGGAACAATCGGACTTGCAGGCCCAACCCAGCACCAGCTGCTCAAGCCCCCTGCCACCTGCCGCAGCAACTTCTCCTGCTACAATGGAGGCCCAGGAAGAGCAGGAGGAAGAAGAGAAAACCCTCCTATCTGGATGGGCCTCAAAGAGAAAATGGGCAGCTGGGACAAGGAGGGCAGACAGTAGGAATTTTAATTTTTTGTTAAATCTATTTTCAAAGTGAATAAACTATTTTATGTCATGGCAACCATGGTGTCTGTACTTATTTCTGACCAGCTGGGATCAGACCTCTTAACCCCAGATCCCAGTAATTAGGGAGAGGGAGCCTCAAGCCATGGGACACTGTAGGACACCATCATGTATGGTAGAACATTGCAGTACACACTGGGTGGGTATGCATACATACATATACACTGAGGGACCTGCGAGGTTGGGTGTTCATCTGGAACCCCAACTGTGGCCTGCAAAGACACATCTTGTCATGGCTTGGGCCCTTATAGCCATACCATAATAAACTCCTTTTAGAAGCCAGACATATGCCCCTGCCCAACCATCCACGCTCTGGAGAGACATGTGGGAATGAATTATATGGAAATTCCTTGGGCAATATAATAATAATCATTTATTAGATATTAGCTTTCGCCATAATCTTTTACATATTTACATAATTTACAGATAAAACCTTATAAGCACAAACAACAACATTTTTTTTTTAAAAAACCAGGCACAGGCAGTCAAAACAAAAAAACCTACAAATTCTCAACCCAAATTATTGGGATAATCTCATACGTTCCCTCATAATAAGTAAACAGTAGATTGCAACCTTTTTCAATGTCTCCCCGTCGTTAAATGATAAAAGATAAGCGATTTTACATAGCATTGGGAGATGCACTTTTTCCTCCAAAATTGGAGAAAGCCAAACCAGTCTAGTATTCTCATATAGAGGGCAAACAAACAACACATGTTCCAAATCCTCTATTTTTCCCTCTTCACAAAGACAGGTACGCTGCCCATATGGGACATGGGCGTACCTCCCTTCAATTACTGCAGAGGGGAAAATATTCAAACGAAAAAGGGTATAAGTCCTACGCAGAGATGAATCCGCTAACTGGTCTAAATACCCTTCAAAGTTATGCTTAAGTTTAGAGGAACTATGCATAGGGGCAACTTTCCATGAAGATATTACTACCTAGGGATGGGCGAACAGATCGCGGTTCGTGTTCGGCCGTTCGGTTCGGCCGCGATCGGTTCGTGTGTTCGTGTTCGGCCGTTCGGTTCGGCCGCGTTCGGTCCATGTGTTCATGTTCGGTCGTTCGGTCGTACCTCGCGTTCGTGTTCGCCCGTTCGGTTCGGCCGTTCGTGTTCGGCCGTTCGTGTTCGGTTGTTCAGGCAGGTCGTACGTTCGTGTTCGGACGTTCGGTTCGTTCGCCATAGGGTTGTGCGTTCGTGTTCGGTCGTTCGGTGTTCGGGTGGTTCGCGTGTTTGCGTTTGGCTGGAAATATCGCGGGAAGCCGTAAAATCGGCGTCGCGCCGGAAATTCGTGTGCGTGTGCGTGAGTGAGGCGAGAGGGTGTGTGTTTGTTTCAGTGGCTGCTTGTGTAGTGTGTTTTGGCGATTGTTGTGTTGGTTTTGGCTGTGCTGTGTGTTTGGGTGGGTTGGTGTGTGTTGT
>QEPC01001038.1:332206-382651 GCA_003113815.1 Sphenodon punctatus | reverse complement strand
CCACCCCTGGTGCCTGGAAGTCTGCTCCTAGCTGAGTCAAATGACTTCCCCCTCCCTGCTACATTTGGCCTTCCAGTGACCTGACAGAAGACCATGTTTTAGCCACCCGAACACAACCCAACGTGATTCGAATTGAACGAACTGTTCGGCCATTTCGTAGTTCGGTGTTTGGTTCCGTTCGGTGTGTTCGCCATTTCGGTGTTCGGTGTTCGGTCCGTTCGGTGCGTTCGGTGCATTCGTGTTCGTGTTCGTGTTCGGTTGTCCGAACAGGCCGAGTTCGGGCCAAACACCGAACTACCGAACTGCGTTCGCCCATCCCTATTACTGCCATATCCTCCTGCCCAGCAACATCCAACCCTTTCTATTTAAGTATAAGCTTCTGACATGCCTCAAATTTTCCCATTAAACATATAAATGAACAGCCCAGCTTATTTAAGGACTTGTTTATCCAACCAATCCAAGGGTAAGCCCCTTTCCCTAAAAAATCCAGTTCCTCTCTGAGGCACAATGTGGCCAGGGAGGTATTTGGCTGATTGAATAATTTCACCCAATATCTAAGAGCTCACTGTCTACTCAAACTTTCAATAGATACAATACCTAGTTCGGCCCTAACAACTGCTGCAGGGATGCCCTGGGAGACCCGCAGCAGACTCCTAAGGAATTTATTTTGAGGGGTCTCTAACACTGAGAAGTCCTTGGTTACCATGACTTCTGTTCCAAAAGTTAAAAGGGAATGGACCTTCGCTTTATAAACTCCTAAAACTGTAGAGGTCTTAACACCAGCTGAAGCAGCCGCCAACCTTAGGACCCCCTTCGCAGCTGCATTTGCCTTCAATGCAGTTAATCTTCTGTGCTTGACCCACGGACTGTTATCAGTAAATCCCATTCCCAAATAGGTATAAGAACCCACCTGTGACAAAACTATTCCTTTCATTGGCCAAGAATGCTTTATAGTTCTTCTACTTCCCAATACCATAACTTGCGATTTCCCAGAATTTACCTCCAAACCATTCTCAAGACAATAGTCCGCTAATATATTCAGTTGGTTACACAGACCATTCTCTGTTTGAGCCATAAGAATTATATAATCCACATACAATAATAAATTAACAGGTCTCTCACCAATACAAGGCAGATGGCAAATCAATTGTGGGAATTTCTGGACTAGATCACTCAAGTAAACTAAATAAAAGGCGAGCCAACACACAGCCCTGCCGAACCCCTCTTTACATAGGGATAGGTTCGGAGACCTCACCCTCATAAGATAGCCTTATCCTTGCTGTATTCCCAGAATGCATATAAATAATCAGGGGCATAAGATGTTCATCTATACCCAGTTAAAACAGCTTACGCCAAAGTATGAGTCTCAAGATTGAATCGAAGGCACACCTAAAATCAATAAAGGCAAAAAATAGCCCTCCTGCCCTAATCCTAACATATTTTGCCACGAAGTGGCTAATAACAAATAAATTATCCATAATAGACATATTTTTACGGAACCCTGCCTGCTGCAATTGGATCAATTCCTTGCCATAAGTCGTTCGGGCAATAATGCAGTTATCAGCATGACCATCATCTGGGATTGAGGGTAATCTGTAAATGCAAAGGGCCCTTCCTGGCCACTACAGCAATACATTATAGTGGCATTTCTTAAATAATGGGATAGTAGGAAGGGGGTGGAACTCTGTGTGTGCCTGTGTGTGTGTGTTCGTGGTCACATGCATGCATGCTGGGGATGGGCAAACAGAATGCTGTTCAGAAGTTTGGTCGTTTGGTTCAAAACCCAAGTTCAGGTTCGGCTGTTCAGTTCAGCGGAGTTCGATTTGTCCGAACTCGGCCGAACATTCAAAAAAGTTCTATTGGTACCGAAACGGAAACTTTTTTGGTATCGGTATTTTTGGCACTGAAACCACCCCTGGTGTCCACCCCTGGTGCCAGGAAGTCTGCTCCTTAGCTGCAGACCTTCCAGTCACGTTTTTCCCATCCAAAGTCTTTCCCATGCCCGAACTCATCTGAACTTTTCCGAACTGTTCTGAAGTTTGAGCGTTCGGTTCAGAAGTTCAGTTCGGTCGACCGAAAAGGCCGAGTTTGGGCTGAACTCTGAACTCTGAACTTCCGAACCATGTCCATCCATCACTAGTACGTGCGTGCACACGTTAAGTAGGACACTGAAAGGTGCTGGAATAGAAGTATTAGGAAGGAGCCCAGAGGAGGTATTCATGTGCAATTGAACATGACTTGATGTCCATCACCCATTCCCTTTTCATTCCATGTGCTCACGGCGGCCCTACTGTTATTCCATGGGATCCTCTGTCAATCCCCTCATTGGCATAGGTGAGCCATAACCGGTGTGTGTGTGTGTGTGAGAGAGATATTTTTTTTTATTAACCACATCACTAGCTGTTACAGACAATAAACAAATGACACACTGTGATAACCACACCACAGAATTGTTAGCTGCTCCTCTGCTACCCGCTGGGAGTGTATGCAATCTGGGGCAGAGCCCGTTCCCACAGGATCCATTGACTTCTTGAAGGGGTAGGGCGAGGGAAACCCGAGTAATCCAGACCTCCCAGAGCCACTTCTGCCATTTCCTGGCTTAGGATGCAGAGATGATCCATTCCGACAGAGAATGAGGACAGTCCCAAACCATGAGCCTGCCTGGTCAGTACCAGCCGCAAAAAGGAGGCACCTACAAGCCATGAGGACTCAGTCCTTAGTAAAGCCTCACAGGCATGCACCTTTCCTTTCCCATCCAGACCTGAATGGCTCATGTCTTCCGAGTGCTGCTTTAAGCAGGGTGCCTGGGGATGCACCACAGGGGAGCTGCCCCCTGAGTGAGGGTTGTTTCCTGGGGAGGATTGGGATCCAGCCTACTTCCTTGACTGGGGAGGGATCTAAGTTGGGTGCTGGCTGGATCCCAGGGATCAGAAGCACTGTGACCTGTGGCTGGTAGCCCTGTACAAGTGTCACCAGTCAATCCCTCCCTCCTCTTCTTCAGCTTCTCAGCCCCCATACTCAGAATGTGCTGAGGTTGGAGGGGTGGGGAAGGAGTCCTGGCTGGTAGGCACCGGGATTGATTCCACTCCTTTCAGTAGCTTCAGCTGCTTGCTAGTCCCTCTCTCCCAGATGGTGAGCTAGCAGCCTAGCTCTCCACGTACAAGTAGAGAGAAGCAGGGACAAGCCGTTCTCTCAAATGGAACCTGGGAATGTCAGTGGAAAGATAGCGCCTCCTCCCCAATCCCAGGAAATCAGCCGCAACTCCAGTCCCCTCCTCACACAATCCCCATGGGGGCAATATCCCCATGGGGATTGTGTGAGGAGGGGGCTGGAGTTGCGGCTGATTTCCACCAGCCACACGCACGCACGCACGCACGCATCTCCAGAGCCTGGGAAGAGGGCAGAATGGCCCCATAGGGAAAAAAGTGATGTAGGAGTGTGCATGTCATGTTTGTTATTACAATAATGAAAATGTTGATCGATAATAATGACAACGATAATGAAAATGACAATGTCATTATCATTGTCAATATTATTAGTGCTTTGGCAGTTGGGTTTTGGAGGGGAAATGTGGAGAGGGGAGGAGAGAATGTGCCACACAGAATATAGCAATGGGAGGGGTACCAGCTACTCACCACTACACACAACCCTGGGCACCAAGGTGAGGCGGGGGGAAGGATGTCAAGGTGGGAGGGGTGAAAGGGAAGGGCCCGGGGTTTGGAGGGGGGAGGGGGATGGGGAGCGGAGAGGTTCAGGGTAGGGGGGGTCTGGGAACTCACACAAACCGAAGGGAGGAACAAAGGCAAAGGGACACAGGCAAAGGGAACACAAAACCACGGACCAATTAAGGGATGCAAGGAAGGGAGTGCACGGAGGCTCAGTCTCACAGTTCTCACAAAGGGGCAAGGCAAGGTACAAGAATGCTAGCACAATCACCAACACACAAAAAACAATCCAAGAACTTATATTTCACAACAAAGAACAAGGGCAAGCTTCTCTCAGCGACTACCGGTGGGGAACTGGTGCCCCGCCGGCGTCTTTATACACTTCCTGATTGCCCCAGGTGGACGCCCTTGTGAATGGGTTAAGACCCCGTCCCCCGCCAAGCATGCTCTGCCACCAGGCATGCACTGCGTCGGGGCGGGGCTGGAGCTGCAAGCTGGGAAGTGCCTGGCTGTGGGGAGGGAGGGACTTGTGGCGTTGCCCGGAGGGTGTCCTGTTGCTGCGGGGACAGGGCATGGCAAATGATCGAGGAAGGTCCTTTCTGCGCAGGGGTTTGGACATCCTCCTCTTGCTTCCACACTTTCCGTGGAACCCCTTGGGTCCCCTGCTGCCGAACCACCCCACGGCGCTGCGCCGTGACAGTCACAGGGGGGAAGGGGTGTCTGTCATTCCATTCCACTGCATCCAGAAGCAGTCACTCCAGTTCCAAGAACCATCATCATGGTGCTGCTGCTGTTTGTGCCTGACTGGCCAGTGGCCACTGGTGCCCGCCCAGCAGCCGGCCAGCCTCTAGACTACTCATCCACAGCCACCCATTGATGCCCACTGTGACTGCTGAAAGAGTCTCTCTGCCCACCAGCACCTGTCACCTCCTGCTCGCCACCAAAGAGCTTCTCTCTCTTTCTCTGTGGCACCCCCTCACAGAAAACATTATATCCCTGGCTGGCTGCTCTATCTGGGGCGCTGTCTGCAAGTTGCCCCCTGAGGGAGATCTTTCTATTATTTAATTTATTAATTTATTAATTGTATTCAATTTATATGCCATTCCCTATGCCTATGGCATCTTGGGGCGGCTTCCAATACAAAATAAACAATGTATCATACCATAAAAAATATAAAAATCTACACAAATATTGTTAAAACGATTTTAAAATACCCCCTCCACAAAAATTTAGCCCACCCTCCCCTCCCTGCCTCTGAAGGCCTTGGAGAACAGACATGTCTTGCAGACCTGAAAGAAGGCCAGCAGACTCGGGGCCAGTCATGCTTCCTTTGGGAAGGAGTTCCACAACTGGGGCCCATCCACCGAGAACGCCTTCTCCATTGTAGCCCCCCACTTTACGCAGGGGACCTCCAAGAAGGTGCCCCCGGTGAACAGGAGATTCTGTCCTGAGTCACGGAGGGTGAGGTGGTCCCTGAGGTATCCAGGTCCAAGACTGTACAGGGCCTTGTAGATCAAAGTCAACACCTTGGTCCTGGCTTGGCATGTTACAGGCAGCCAGTGCAGTGCACAGAGCACCAGTGTTATGTGCTCTCATTGACCCACCCCTGTTAGGAGATGGGCTGCCTAGGGATGGGTGAATGCAGTTTGGAAGTTCAGAGTTCGGACCAAATTCAACCAGTTCGGTTGACCGAACCAAACGTCCGAACTGAACTCAATTTTCGAACCTAACCGAATTTCCGGACTCAGTTGTGTTCACTCATCCCTATAAGATAATATTCCATTTAGTTCAATGGAGTTTGAATTTCTGAACTCTGTTAGGAAGTTTGGAGTTTGGACCGAACTTGAATAGTTCGATCAAACAAACCGAACTTCCAATCCAAACTCGATTTTTGAACCGAACCAAATTGAATTTCTGAACTCGATTCTGTTCTCCCATCCCTAGGGCCACCGCATTCTGCACTAGCTGCAACCTCTGGGCCAGCATCAAGGGAAGCCCCACGTAGAGCGTGTTACAGTAGTCCAGCCTCAAGGTGATGAAGACATGGATCAAAGTGGCCAGGTTCGGTCTAGAGATATACGGGTTCAGCCTCCGCACCAGATACAGCGGGCAAAAAGCCACCTTCACCACCACATCCACCTGCTGATCTAGACGGAGACCCATGTCCAATAACACCCCCAGACTGTGAACCTGCTAAGTCACATAGGGGTGCACCCCCTCCACAAGAGGGGGCACTAGCTCCCCCGCTTGGCTTACCACCATCACCTCCATCTTATCGGGATTGAACCTCAGTCTGCTCTTCCATAACCAACTCGCCACAGCCTCCAAACACTGAGATAGCACGGAGATGGCAGGGCTTGGGTCGGCTGAGAAAGAGAGGTAAAGCTGGGTATCATCAGCATATTGGTGGCAACGCACACCAAACCCTCTCACGATCTCCCCCAAGGGCTGCATATATACATCTATGAGCTGAAAGCACCTCTCCACTTGAGGGCTTCAAAGGGACCAACTGACAAATGTAACCAAGTATTATATATATCACAACTCGGCTTCCCAAGGCTTCCCGCCATGCGACGATTTCGCTGTGAGAGCGGGAAGTGCACCTGCCGATGCCCACTTATGCCTCTGCCAGACTGCCATAACCTCTCTCTCTCTCTCTCTCTCTCTCTCTCTCTCTCTCTCTCTCTCTCTCTCGCACACCCACAAGCCCTGCCCCTCCTGGGGGGCTGTTTGCAAGTTGAGACCCTGCTGGCACATCTTGGGGCTAATACGCTAGATGTGCTGCTGTCAGGTAGAGATATGACAAGCTGTATATACAGTGAGATTCTGCCATCTGCAGGAAGAAGCAGAGGAATAAAAGATTGGACAGGTCAAACTCAGCTGGTAACAAATATAAATTTTATAAAAACTTTTGAAAAAACATTTTAACTTTTGAAAAACTTTTGAAAAAACAAATATTAACAATATAAAAAGATACAGAAATATAACGTAAGTGTCTGTAGGCCTGTCCTCCAGAACTTTGGGAAAAGGGGACAATGGTACGCAGGAATGAGGTGCGGCCACAACATCCACCTTTGCCCCATGTCACCTCGCAACATCCAGGGCCCCCACCATGGATGCCTCCCATGCCACCAGGGACTATCCAAATGATTAAGGGCATCCTTTTCAGTCCTCAGGTACTCCTTATATGCCTCAGCCTGGCTTTCCCTGATTTGGAGCTCCTTGAATCTCTCCACTAGCCTGTCCTCAAGATTTCGGGTGTGGGCCTTGAAGCCCAACATACATTTTTTGATGGGCCTCTGAAGTGAAGCCTGAAATGCCCTTGATTGTGGGGTCTCCTCTTGCTGGGGGGCTGTAGAATCCTCGGAGGAGCTGGAGGGGGAAGGACTGGCATGGCGCCTCTTCTGGTATGTCTTCCTCCCTTCTTCCGCCTGGTGTTCCTCCCTGCTACTGCCAGTCCAAGATGTATCCCACATCCCCTCGATTAAGTGGACGGTCTCTATATGGGCAATCAGCCCCGATGTGGTCCCCTGCATCTCCCTCTTGATTTTTATGTCGCAGATCTAAAGAACTTAAAAAGATAGGAACATAAGAAGTGCCATACTGTGTCAGACCAATGGTCTATCAAGCCCTGCCTGTATTCTATCTCCACAAGTGGGTGGCTGGCCAATCTCCCTCTCTGCAGGGGTCTTCCAAACAGGTCATAGGGCAATCCATTCCCTGTTGTTCCAGCCCCCGTGCCTTACCTTGCATTCTGCAAATTCGCCTTTCAGGGTATAGAAATATTTCCATACCATGGACCTCGTTGGCCTGGTTTGGCCATTAGACGTCTGCCTTGATGACCTGGACCATCATCATCATCACCCTTTCTGAAACAGGAATACATAAACACCTACATAATATCATGCATTCATGGTGATGCCTCTAGTTCTTCCCAGAGCAATACCCATTCTCCCACAACAAGTGGATGGATGGTGCTGCATTGCTGCATACTTGCCTCTTTCCCTTTCTCCCATTTACACCACCACCACCCGGGGTGCTGTAGTGTCTGTAAGTTGAGACCCTGGCTGCTGCTGCTGCTGCTGGAACAGCCCCCACCCCCACCTGTCTGGCAGACCCATAAATAAGCCACATGCAAATCCTGACCTTCCTGGGGTGCTACTGTTGACAAGTTGAGACCTTGGCTGGAATGTCTCTGGGTGGGTGTTGCGGCTCATGCCTGACTGCTGGAAGAGCCCCAGCTCCTGTCTCTGTGCCAGACCCAGAAATAAGACACGTGCAAATCCTGCTCTCTGCTGTCACCTGCTGATGCCCGCTGTTTGTGCCTGACTGCCCACCACCCACACGCCAGCAAGCTCGCTCTAAAGGACAACCTTCTTTGTGTCCTCAAGGTTATATGGCAACAATAAGCAAAAGTAAATTTTACAAACCTGGCAGCAGTGGCACCTCCGGAAGTTTGCCAGAAGGCCTAGTAGCGTGCTGAAGCCGGCGGCAGCCACAACCAGCGCTGAAGCCGCTGGATCGCTGCCGCTGCCGACCGGAGCTCAAGGTAGGAGGCAATGGCATTAATCCCTGGGTGGGGAGGTAGGGTGATCCCTGGGGTGGGGTGTGTGTAAACCACCCCCCACCCCAGGGATCAGTAAAGTACTGGTACACTTACCTGCTGGCTGTTGCAGTGCTGGTGCGGGCTCTGGGTCACCGCCGGCGGCCCGGAGCCCGCACTAGGGGACTTAGGGGAAATTATTTTTGGTGTTTAAATCCAGGCTGGGCAGGGTGGCTGGGGGGTGTCCCCCCCTTCCACCCATGCAGCCTGGACTCGGGGAGGGGGGAGGTTTTGTTTTTTTACCATTGATTTCAATGGGAACAGTTCCCCATTGAAATCAATGGAAAAGATCCGGTACTGGTAAACCGGTATTAATCCGGTAAACCGGTTTTTGTAAATCTGGGAACTGGTAAAACCGATACCCGGTATTTGGTCTGATTTCCCACCCCTAGCTATTATCTAGTGACCATTACACAGATTGTTTTCCTCTTGCTTACATGTAGGCAGTGCTTTCCCTGACCCCCATTCATTGTGCTGTGCAGGGTTCCTTCTCCATGTGTATGTGTTTGTCTTGTCCATGGCCAGTCTCCAAACCTCTTCCTTCTGCTGGCCCTGGGTGTTTGGGGCAGAGAGAGCTTGGCGTGTGTATGTGTCGGATACCATGATCTGGCTGACATTTGGCTGAGGGGAGATGTGCAGCGGGTGCTGGTTGCCCCATCCTCCAGGGCAAGAGACTATGGACTCATGAGCCAGTATATGTATCTCTGGGACCACTGTGTGTGTTGGATTGAATGCAAGAACTAGGCAGATGAGATGGGCTTCCAGGTGCTGAGGCCCACTGCTGTGGTGCCACCTTGTGTGTGGGGGGGCATGGGAGGTGTCTGAGAGTCGGGATTTGCAGGATATTTCAAAGCTCCCAATCATTTTGCCTGTGCCTTGTGGCAGGGGGACCCTCTATGCCTGTTTCTTTCACCAGTGCCCTGCTGGGCGAAGGGACATGGGTAGGGCTGGCATTAGTGCCTTGATTGGATGCTTGATCTGGACCTTCTGATGGGGCTGGGAGGGCTCCCTACAGGGAGGACGAACCCACTGCAGCAGAGTTCTCTGTCCTGTATGTGGTGTGGTCACAGCTTGAAGTCCAGGTTGTTCTGGCCTGCAGAGATGCTTTCAACCCCCACTATATGGTGGCACAACATATGATGGTAAAGGGCTACCAGAGGGGCATGCATGAATGGACTAGCTGTTTGAGTGATCTCTGGAGGGAGGGGGCATGCCCTCCTTCCCTTCCAGCTGCCATGGCCCCCATGACCCCCTTGGGGTCCCACATTGCCCTATGGACTTCCTGTGTGAATGATCTCTGGGGGAAAGGGGCTTGCCCTCCTCTTCTCCCAGCTGCCACAAACCCTTGGGGCTGTGCCCTATGACTGACTGCATGAACAAACTGTAGAGGGAGGGAGCTTACCCTCCTCCCCTCCCAGCTGACACAACCCTCTTGGAACTGTGCCCTCCTTATTATTGTATTATTATTATTATTGTATTGTATTGTATTGTATTATTGTATTGTGCCATCCTTATTATTGTATTATTGTATTATTATTATTATTATTGTAACCTCCTTCTCACTGGCCTTCCCCGGTCTCACCTTTCTCCCCTCATCTCTGTCCAAAACTCTGCTGCCAGGGTCATCTACCTCGCCAGTCACTTCGACCATGTGCAGCCCCTCCTCTCTTCGCTTCACTGGCTTCCCCTTCCTGAACGAATCCTGCACAAGCTCCTAGTCTTCACCTATAAAGCTCTTCACAACCTTGCTCCCCCCTACCTCTCTGCACTTATCGCCCTCCATACTCCAGCCCGTGCACTTCGCTCCTCCTCTGTCCCTTCTCTCACCCTTCCACGCCTTCCCTGCTCCCCTAAGCGCCTTCGTCCCTTCTCACTTGCTGCCCCCCATGCCTGGAACTCCCTCCCTGTCCACATCCGCCTTGCCCCCTCCCTTCATACCTTCAAATCTCTCCTTAAAACTCACCTCTTTCGCTCTGCTCTGTCTGACTCTTTATCCTGCTGAGCCACTATTCCTATACCTACGATCGGTTTACCCTTATCCTTGCAACATGGACCTGCCTGCTGTCATTCTCATCGTAACCAAGCCAAGTACGTGCACTTGAGACCTCGCATCTTCATGAATGTTAGACCCCTTGTCTCTCCCTCTGTTCCCCTTCCTAAGTCTCTCCCCCAGCTCCTGTCTCTCAGATTGTAAGCCCTAGGGGCAGGGACCATGTCTATTTTATTACTTTGTAAAGTGCCAGGTACACTGCTGGCGCTATATAAATATTTGTTAATAATAATAACTGTGCCTTACGGACTTCCTGTGTGAGCTATCTCTGGAGGGAGGGGGCTTGCCTTCCTCCCCTCCCAGCTGACACAACCCCTTGGAACTGTGCCCTATAAAGTGCAAGTTTGAGTCATCTGTGACCTGTGTTGTGTATGGCATCTAGAAGGGACTGGACTGGCAGTCTGCAAGAGGGATATGTTGTTTTGGTTGCGTATGGCTGCTTTCATGTTTCTCACTTCTACTTTCCCTTTTCTTCCTCTGCTTTCCATGCAGTGTGTGCTTTTATCCTTGAAGCCGGCATTCAGTGGGTGACAACTGGTTCCCTTTGTGACTGCCTGGAACCTCCATGTGTCAGCATGGATGCCAGGGCCTGCTTCCCCAGCCTCTGCCCCCATCATTTCAGAGTACTGTGCAGGGTGGTCAGAAATGGCTGTTCTGGCTTCCTTTGCCCACAGTTCACCATGCCCGACCATCATGGTGGATCGCAGGGTGCTGTGAGTGGGGCGGGGGCAGAGTCTGCCACCCACACATGTGGTTGGTTCTTCCACCCTACCCAGGGTGTGGGGATGGTGGGACAGCGCTCTCCAACCACCAGGGGCACATGCACATTTATTTTGAGCCTCTCGCTGATCTAGGAAGTGGGTGGGCCACGGAGTTGCGTCACCACCATCACCTCTGTTTTCACCCATGGTTCATGCTTAGCTGGTAACCATGGGTGTTTTTACACACATATTTCTCCTGGATGTTTGCTGTTACATCCTGAACTTTCTGTGTATCTAAATCACTCACCCAGATCTTAAGCATCCGGATCTTTGAATTTCTGCGTAGAACTTCTCTCAGAGGTTTTGTCTGTAAAAGGTTCTCCTGGTAAACTGCTTTGCTCCAGGCAGCTGTGGTCACTTGGTTTCCATGGCAGCCTGTCACATATACAGCTGTGGCTATTTTAGGCTGCCTCAGGGCAGTGTTTGTGTGAAGCATGCATCCAGGAACTGCCTCAGGGCAGTGTGTGTGTCTGAAAAATGAATCTGGGACTTACTTGTGGACTTGTAAACCCAGAAGATTGAAAAATCCGGAACTTTTACATGTGTGTAAAAATACCCCATGACAGCTAACTATGCTTTACTCCTACTAGAAGCCTATATATACACATCACTTCAACATTCCATATATTTTTGGTGACTATTAATGGCTTCCCTATTTTTTCCTTCACACTGTTATTTACAAGTTTCTCATGCCACTCTAGGCATGTTTTCTGAGTACCGTTATCGCCTGCTGAAGCACTAAGGCTTGACTGCCGTAGCCACAAGCACTGGCCACAAGCACTTTAAGGTGGCAAGGTAGACATGGATATTACAAAATCACATTTATAGAAATGGCAAAATACCTGTTGCATGGGTACAGAGTGAACCATTTTAACTTATAACCAGGTTAAAAGGAAAAGAAAGAGGAAAAAAACTGTCAGCAGAAGATGCAGACTGGGTGAGATCTTATTTTATTTGTTTGAATTATTTATGTAGCAAAGATATTTTTCAATATACTGGGATATTTGAGCAGAAAGTAAGCAATCACAGACTGACTGCAGAAGTGATGCTTCTCTTTCATTTAGCACCAGCAGAAAAAAAAAATATGACACATATAATCCAGAGTGGTTTGAAAAATGGCACCCAGCTGCCATTAATATTAGACAATTACAGGTCTGTCAACAAAACAGACCAAGAAGCACCAGATTATCCAAATGCTTTTGGATATGGAGATATCCACACTATCCACACAATTGACTTCCTTGAATAGGGCATCTAAAACAAAGACAATCCCCAAAGTCTGATAAATTTACCGTTAGTCTTTATTAAAGAGGAGATCATTCCAGGAAACCATATTCAAACCATTCCAGGAAAGGGAAGAAGAAATGGCTGCAAGTTATTCATTCATAATTTCCACTGGGTCACAATGGTGGCTTTGCCTGCTTTGGATCAGACCAGATTCTATCCCTCTTTTTGAATATGCCAGTACTAAGGGTGAAAGTCATAAATCAACAGTTACAATTTTATTCAGCCATCTGGTGGCCTCTTTGTTTGTGAAGCTCACTGAGAAGATAGAGTTTCATATAACCTCCAAACTGATTAAAAATGAGATGTGGTAACTTTGTTGTTTCTAAACAGGTGGTGTTTTCAAGTCCCTGGCCCTTTGCAGACTGACCAATTTTTGTGTGTCTTCTCCCAAACTGAGATAAAGGCTCAGAGAATGGTTAACAAAATTAACCTGCTTGAATGTCATGTAAATTAAAGAGAAAGATCTGATGTAATGTGTTAACTCTGCTAAGAGATTCAAACCAGGGACATTTTAATCTCCCAAGTAATAATTGATCATTTTACTTCTGTCCTTTTAACTATAGCAGAGTGCATAAATGAAACCCTTTTCCATATGCAGTGAAACTCATCCTGCACTGAAGCCAAGTTCAGGTTCATGCACCACTTAAATCCAACTGAAAGTTTAAGTGGAACTCAAGTAGTGGATAAGGCAAAAGCCATTTTGGGCTCCATTAGCAGATGCATTGTATCCAACGGAATGTAATAGTACCTCATTATTTGACACAGGTGAGACTTCATCTCGAGTATTTTGTTCAGTTTTTGACATCACACTTCAAGAAGGATATCAGCAAATTGGAGAGGATTCAGGAGAGAGCAAAGATGATGATAAATTGGCTAGAATGAAGAAAGGTTGACTGGTTATGGTTTGGCCTCATTACGTGGGCCACAATTAAGAGAGGGAGGGCATGACGATTGTTTTCAAATATCTAAGGTCACCACAAAAAAGACAGTAAACAGTTGTTCTCCACCAACAGAGAAGATAAAAGGAAATAATCTTAAATTACTGCACAATTTCAATTAAATAATAGGAAAAATTTACTATAAGAGCAGTTGGGCAGTAAAATAAGTTTAGGGAGGCTGTGGAAGTTGGAACCTCCTTCATTTGGATATTTTTTTAAAAACCACAAGAGTCAGCATTTATCTATGATGCACTAGGCAGAAGACCTCCTGCCTTGGTATAGGGGGTTGGACTATATGACCCTTAACACCTACAATGCTTTGAGCCTGCAAACTTTTTTCCAGGTTTTCTGTCTGTTGGTGAATTTCACCTAGGGTTTTAGTATGTGAAAAACCAAAACACTGAAGAATTCTCTGGTAGTGGCGCTATTGGGGTTGCATTCTGAAATAATACAAGTTTGTACATGTACATACAAATAGTACAAATCTGTACAAGTACAGCTGTAAGAGGGTGGTTCCAACAAGCCTAAGGAAGCTCTGTTTATCCCTGCTTCCTGAGTAGCTATGTATGTAATGACAGGCTTTAGAGTATGCCCAGTTGAGGCTATGACACTTCTTGAGACTAAGGGCAAAAACAGACATGACGCTAACCACCCTTTAATCACCCTTGGTGGTTATTTATTCATGTTGCAGGGCTGCATACAACCCTGCAACATGCATAAATAACCACCAAGGGTGGTTAAAGGGCTGCATACAACCTTGCAACATGCATAAATAACCACCAAGGGTGGTTAAAGGGTGCTTAGCGTCATGTCTGTTTTCACCCTAAGTCAAGGAGAATGCCCAGTTGGACTGTCAGATTGCTCCTAAAACGATGGGCATTTTCACACAAGACACTCTCCACCCACTATACATGTTACAGGGTACCCATAGGGCAACACTGCAACCCTGCAACATGTATAGTGGGTGGGTAGTGGGTGGAGAAACCTACAGGGAGGAAGTTGCCCCCCACCAGGTGGGATCCACCCAACGTGGGCCACAATTTGCACTCTTTGAACTATAGCAACACAGAGGGGTTCTGAACTGAGAGGGGCTTTAGTCTGACCTAGGCTCTTGCACTATGTTCAACATAGAGGCTGGGGGGCCTGGAGGCCAAGAGTAGGGACCTCGCTATGGTGAGGCCCTGTAATAAAGGACTTACCTTGGGAGGATTAGCACCTGCTGGTGGGTTGGTGTGTGGCTAGTGGTGGAGGGGTTCTGCTGATTCCCCAGCTGACATCCTAGTGACCCCTTGCCACAATGGCTCTGCTGGCTAGCCACTACCACTTCTGCAGTCACTAGCCAGCTTTGGCCCAAGCTCTGTCTCATTCTGGCTCTCCCTTTCAACAAATTTTCCCCATAGACTCTTACCAGCTTCCTACCAGAGACTCTTCTGTCCATATTAAGGTCTGCATCTCTCTTTAGGCTTCTGTGGTGGCTTAACCATGCCTAAACTCAGCTGCCCTCATTCAGAGAGCTAGTTGGTAGGCAACTCATCTGGTTGCCTCTGTGGCTAGGCCTTTGGGCTGGTGCTACATACCTCCTCCTAAGGGGCCAAACTTCATTAACCACCCTGCCCCTGCTACACCAGGGTTGGCAAGATTATAGAAAGATGACTTAGGTCTACCTTTGCCCTCCCCAATTATCCTGCATGATCTTGGCATAGCTAAGGTTTAATCCATTAACCTGTTTTAATTATTTACCATAGAAAAATCTTGTATGCTCCTCTTCCTTTTTTTATTTTTTTTCCTTTTCATTCATCATTATCATTTCCTAACATATCATTTGTCTTATGAGGTGATCAAAACTAAACAATATCCAAGGTGAGGGTATGCCATTAATTTATGTAATAGAACTGAAATATTTCCAAAGTATTTCTTAGATTCTAATGCCTATTCAATTTCTTATCTGCTACTCTGCAGCTGAGATCCTTACTGAGCCATCCACAGTGTATAGTTAAAAGTTTTTCAGAGTCTAAATCTAGGACATGTCATAATTCGGAGGGGGGAAATGGTGATGTTTGTTACCATGTACCTGCAGCTGGTGGACTCACCACTGGCAAAGCCTTGATAGGTCATTGCACTGACAGACACTGATGAAACCTTTCCTAGTACAGGCACCTGTTTCTAGAAAAACTGTCATACTGGTATGGCCCACTGCAAAATAAGACTCTCCTGTGAAAACAGGGACAGTCAGTACCTCTAGTGCAATGTTGGCCAAGTCTTAATTTAGAACTTTTTACCAGTGTGTAGCCCCATTTGGGGTACCCATGAAACTTTATTATCCAAAACAACTGGTCCAAATATCCCTAGTGAAGATGAGGAGGTGGTTATTTTTTGTGCAATTCCCCTGCTGTAACATGGTGAATATTTAAACAGGGCCTTCTGGCTGCATATATTGATTTGACTTGGCAAATAATAATATCACTCTCTTCCTTTCAATTATTGTTACAATTAAACATATTAAAATTGTATTACAAACCACAAACATAACCATACAGTAGTTTACACATCTTCCCCTTCCCAACCAAGTCTAACAGTATATCATCAATATAGATCTTATAACCCCATGCACATTTACTCCCACCAGTCTTGTCTTCAGCTGTCTCCAATGGAATGGTAGGTATACCCACCTCTCAGCAGTTTGGAGGAGTTGTGCAGGCAAGATGAGGAATTTCAGTGAGTCGAACTAATTCACTTCAAGCCCCTTGGGTGTTCCTCAGAGTCCATTTTAGGTACGTGTGAAAACTTTTAGGATATCACAGTTCAGAAGAGAGCAGCACAGGAACAAATTTCCTAGGGTACAGGGCTCCCTTCAGTCTTTGAGCATATTTCTCTTCAGTCTTTGATCTTGTTCTGGAAGGATCCAACAAAAGGGAGAGAGTAGGCCAGGGAAGCACATTTCTTAGGTACAAGCCTTTCCTCAGTGGTGGGCCTGCAGGGGCGGATTGGGAAATCAAATTGGCTGGGGAAAATATAGTCTTAGTGACCCTGTGGTGCCATTAGTGGCCACTTAGTGGCCTTAGTGGCGCCCGAAATGGGTCAAGGGGACATGTTTTGGGGGTGGGCAGAGTGCACCAGATTTGGGGCCTATCAGAGCTGAGTCCCCAGACTCAGATCCTCAGCAGCCTGGCAGGGGTGAGTGGGAGGTTATGGGAGACTGCTACTGGTGGGGGTACTGGCCCTCATTTCAGTGCTCTTGCTCTCCAAATCACTCCGTTTCAGTGCTCACTGGCCCCCAACCGAAAAATCACTCTGTCCCTTGCTATGCATCCTACAGTAAGGCTTCTTTATTCCTACACCAGTGCATTAGTATTCCAAAGGTGCTGTGTTTAGCTTAGCAAAGTGAAGACTAAGGGAGGATTGATACCAGACTTCCAATATCTACATTAGTGTATATTAACGCATCATTCCTTGCACCTGTAGAAATGCTGCAATGGAACACAATTAAGGAACAGCCTTGAAGGAATGCACTCAAGATTAGCTTAGCAAAGAGAAGACTAAGGGGAGAATTTATACCAGAATTCCTGCCACTCAGATTTAGCTTAGCAAAGTGAAGACTAAGGGGAAAATTGATACCAAAATTCCAATCACTCAGGTTTAGCTTAGCAAAGAGGAAGACTAAGGGGAGAATTGATACCAGACTTCCAATATCTACATTATTGTCTATTAAGGCGTCATTCCTTGTACCTGTAGTAATGCTGCACTATAACACAATTAAGGAACAGCCTTAAAGGAATGCACCCTTTCTGCTAATGCACAGCTGCCTTCTCACATAACATTCTTACCACTAAGGATTAGCTTAACAAAGAGAAGACTAAGGGGAGAATTGATACCAGACTTCCAATATTGAATATTAAGGCATCATTCCTTGAACCTGTCATTCCTTGTTCCCCCCCACCAGTCCCACAAGCCCCCTGCCAGCCCACAAGCTGTCCCAACAAGCCCCCCCTGCCCCCCAAGCTGTCCCAACAGGCCCCCCTGCCCCCCCAACAGGCCCAACAAACCCCCCCCCACCCCGCCCCAACCCCCCCCCCCCCCCNCCCAAGCAGGCCCAAGCCCCCCCTGGCCCCCAGGCAGGCCCCACCTGCTGCCCTGCAGCTCGCACTCTGTCTCGCCGCTTTCGCCACCACTCTCTCCACCGATGTCTGCTGCTGCTCCATGCTGCTCCGCTCCGTCTGCTGCTGCCGCCACTGCTCTTCACACTCCAAGTTCTTCCGCCTGCTCCCACACCTCTGCCATGAGGCTTTGCCCTCCCAGAAGATGCTTTTATACTACTTCCAGGAGGGAGCGAGAAGGGGCCAGACTCTCCCCGAAGTAGTGTAAAAGCAACTTCCGGGAGGTTGAAGACTTGTGTAGGGGGGGAGGGGGGAAGAGGCCGGCCTCCCCCCCCTCACAACCCAAGCCGTTGGGGGGGTCGGAACCGAGAATTTTTTTTTAAAAAAAAGCCAGACTGTGGGACTGGCCCTCCCAGCTGGCCCAGTCCACCGGGAATCTTCCCGGTGGGTTGAATGGCCAATCCACCCCTGTGGGCCTGGATCTGGATCTTGATCTTGCCAAATGGAACAAAAGAGGTTCTTCTCAGAGCCACAGTTGCAGAGACAGCTCTGAGACTCCCTCCTTGTGTCCCTCTTCAGGCCCCTGATGTGTGGAAGGATCTCTGAGCATAATGAAAGCAAAAGCAGTGTAATAAGGGCTCTCTCTTTCTCTCATTCTCATGCCTCGGAATCTTTCCATCGCTCTCAGAAGATGAGACTTTCTCCAAGTTTCACCCTACATGCCCCAGCTGAGGCTGAGTAACATGAGAGGAGAATGTTCCAGTCTCCCTGCTGCCCTTGGCCTTCTATGTATTCTAGCTGACCCTGAGGCCTAGCAGAGGAATTCTCCAAATTCCCAGTTTTTGAAGGGGGCTATAAGTGTAAGTACAGTGATATTCACCACAAGGTAACCTTGAGCAATCTGTATTATTTGATTTTATAATGATATTTTCTGTTGTAAGTAGAGTATATATTGTTCCATTCAGCTGACATCATGTCACATGTGTCCACAGTTAATTTAATGATCACATTTTCCAATAACCTAGTTTTCAGGGGTGCAGCTACCATAGATTCAGCAGGAGCAGCTTCACCAGTGCCCACAAACCTGGGGAGCCAACAATGTATGCAGAATTTGTATGTCTCTTGTGTAGGGACAGGGGTGGAGACAAGACAAGGGAACCCATTCCATTTTCTGCACCAGTGCCCATTATAATCTTCTAGTATAATAATTGTATTAATTCAGAGTGGGTCAGTGTACCATAGACTGGAGGCAAGTGCTGAAGGCACTTCAGAGCTAGCAGTTTCAGGGCATTTCGATACTTAGAAATCCCCACAGGGAGGGGGGAGAGCTTTAGACGTGCCTCTGTAAATCAGAAATCACCCGGGCGCCATTAGAAACAGCAGTGCCGCACAACTCCTGGGTGTTTTGAAATGGGACATAGATAAGACCCTGATAATCAAGGTCTTGGGTTGTGTTCCCACCTGCAATGGCAGTGGCAGTGGCAGCAGCAGCACGGAGGAGCTGGCTTATGGGAAAAGAGTCAGTGCAAACAGGAATCTGCAGTGGGTTCTCTAGCGCATGTCAGTGGGCAAAATCCTGCCGTATCTATGTCATGTGCGACTCCTGCTGAAGTAGTCATCCTTGAATGTGGACGCACTCACCAGCTACCAACCTGTATTTTACCTCCCCTTTTTAGGAAAGGTTATTGAACGGCCAGTGGCTCAGCAGCTCTAGGTTCATCTTGATAACATCGGTTTCCTTGACCCACTGAAATCAGAGTTTCACTCCAGCTATGGTACAGAGACAGCATTGGTGGCTTTGGTGGACGATCTCCACCAGGAACTGGATGCAGGACGTTCTACACTTCTTGTCCTGCCAGATCTCTCAGCCGCGTTTGACACAATGGACCATGGATTGCTGGTGAGATGGTTGCATGACCTGGGGGGTTTGGATGGGACTGTCCTTGGATGGTTCCAGTCATTCCTCTTGGGAAGGACTCAGTGGGTTGTCCTGGGGGCAGAGACTTCTAGCTTCTGGGCCCTGGACTGGGACATTCCGCAAAGTTCAATCCTGTCTCCATTATTATTTAATGTGTATATGCAGTCGATGGGGGAAATTGTGAGAGGGTTTGGTGTGTGCGTTGCCACCAATATGCTGATGACACTCAGCTTTACCTCTCCTTTTCAAACGACCCAGGTCCTGCCGTCTCTGTGCTGTCCCAGTGTTAGGAGGCCATTGAGAAGTGGTTATGGAAGAGCAGACTGAGTCTCAATCCTGATAAAATGGAGGTGATGGTGGTGGGTAGAACAGGGGAGGTGTTGGCCCCCCTTGTGGAGGGGGTGCACCCCACTGTGGCCCAACAGGTGCGGAGTCTGGGGATGTTATTGGATTCAGGTCTCCACCTGGATCTGCAGGTGGAGGTGGTGGCAAAGGTGGCTTTCCGCCAGCTGTATCTGGTGCGGAAGCTTCGTCCATACATCTCCAGACCTGACCTGGCCACTTTGATCTATGCCTTCATCACCTTGAGGCTGGACTACTGCAATGCGTTTACATGGGGATTCCCTTGATGCCTGCCCAGAGGTTGCAGCTAGTGCAGAATGCAGCGGCCCGTCTCTTAATAGGGATGGGTAGACATGAGCACATGACACCTGTGCTCCGTGTGCTGCACTGGTTGCCTATAACGTATCGAGCCAGATTCAAGGTGTTGAATATATATAAATATATATGTATATTTATATGGATATATATAGATATATATGGATATATATATACATCCCATATATATGGGATGGGGGGAATCACAAACAGAAGAGGAGTCTGTAATGAAATACATACATACTCAATGAGTCTGTACAGTGAAATGCATAACACAAGGTTTCAGTTTAAGGGAGTTTCATTTCAGTACAAAACTGAAATGAAACTTAAAGCAATCTAAAAATCCTACTCAGCGCCTGCTGTTCAGGAACAGTGACTAGCTCAGAAGGTGTTGGGAAGGGGGAGGCAGATAATTAGTTTCGTTTCTTGCAAGCCTCTCCACCTCTGGTGCCTGGAAGTCTTCTCCTCAGTGACTACACCTCCCTGTCATGTTTGACCTTCCAGTGAATCTTTTTTTGCCACCTGAACTCACCCGAATGCGATTCGAACTGACCGAACTGTTCAGCCATTTCGCCGTTCGGTGTTCGGTTTGTTCGGTATGTTCGCGTTCGGGTTCGGGTTCAAGTTCAGTCGTCCGAACAGGCCGAGTTCGGGCCGAACTCCGAACTTCCGAACCGCATTCGCCTATCCCTAGTTTTTTGTATTTTAAATGGATTTTGCTGCTATATGCTGTGTTGTTTGCCGCCCCAAGCTGCTGATGTGCAGGAGGATGCGGGGTATAAGCACCTGTAATAAATAAATAAATAAATAGGGCTACACCAAATAGGCCATCTGAGTACTCTGCTCAAGTGCCAAAGTTTCAAGTACCCAGTCCAGGTACTCAGATGAACTTCAGAACTTTTCCAAGGACCCAGAATTTGGAACTCGGAACCCTAGACCTAGGAAATCCCTGGAATCCAGAACTTTGGAACTCTTTCCTTTAATGATGTAAAAGTGTGTCCACTTTAAAATCATTATGCCAAGCAGTACCCAGAAAAGCAGACTAGCAAATGCGAGACAATCACTCAAGAAGACAAATCCAAACAGTGCAACTGTGTGCATATTTTTTTTTTAAAAACCCAGCAGTACCCACAGCATGGACCACCATCAGCAGTGCACCCACTTTAAAATCATGATGCCAACCAAGCAGTGCCAAGAAAAGCAGGCTAGCAAAAGCAGGACAATTGCTCAAGAAGACAAACCCACAAAATTCACGACCTGCCCTCTTTCTGAAGATCATGTAAGACCTGGTTGTTCTGTCCGGTCTTCGGGGACGGGGGTGGTGGTGGTGTCGGTGGGGGCTTGGGAGGGTATATTTATTTATTGCCTGTAGCATTTAGCTTTTTTAGCAATTTTAATATTATAATACTTGTTTTATGTATTTTATTATATTTTTTGTATATTGTTGCCTCTCCAAGCCTCCATTGTGTGGGAGAATGTGGGGTAGAAATGTAATAGATAAATAAATAATAAATAAATAAATAAATAAATATAAATAAAAGTGCAATTGCAGGCAGAAACAAACAATCAAAAAGCCAGCCCAGCAGACGTAATAACTACACCCACAAGAAAGAAACCAACCCAGACATTCACCTCCCTCCTACACACACATAAAAAATGTCCATTGTGCCTTCTCAGTGCCCACCTATACAAGGAAAGCCCCCCTTCCCTGGCACACACCATATTATTTTAACCAGAAAGTATATCCCCCCTGTGCCCCAGTGGTCAGTCACATCTTGGCAAACTTAAACCCAAAGACAAAGTACAGTCACAGTGCCCACAAAAACCACAGCAAAAGTGATCCCTCTCTGACTTCTAGGGTGCCAACTTGTCAACAGACTGTGCAAGCAGCAGCAGCACCCAAACTTTAAGTATATTTGGCACTGGTGGCAACCCCTGGGCATTGCCCCTAGTATATGGACAGACTAGGCCAGTGGAAGTGGAGCTAGTCATATCCCTCTGACCACCATGGTGCCAAGCAGTGCAAGCAGCAGGCAGCAGTGGAAATCACTTATTTTAAAAAGAGGCATGGAATTGGTGTGGCACTGGTAACTTGGACAGTCCAGACCAGGGAAAATGGAGCAAGGCAGACATCCCTCTGGCTTCCATGGTGACTAGCAGCAGGCAGCAGCAGTGTGACATCCACTTATTTTATTTTTTTAAATCATGGCATGGTCAAAACAACTAACCACCAACCTCCAGCATTGCCCCTATGGACAGGCCAGGACAGGTCAAGTCAGGCCAGGGACCCTTCCTCCCTCAAGCCAATTACTTACAGAAGATCAGCAGGGTAGAGCACACAGCAAAATTTAGTAGTAAATGGAAAAGGACTGTACAGCCACTTTTATTTTGCCTCTGCCAGCCAATCAAAACTTGTCATCTGGTTTGACCATCACTCAACTGCCCCCTCGCAGACCCCCCTCCTACCAAGTATGGCACTAAGTTTTGTTTCCTAGCTCAGAGAAGTTAGGTGGTCAACTGTCTGGATCACTTCAGTCATACGCGCAATTCCACCAGCACTTGACTGAGGCTTCCAAATATTTTCAAAGTTTTTCGAAGACCGGCCTTGGTACAATCAGAACTTTGGACTTCAGAAATTCGGAATTGAGTTCCTGAATTCCTGGTGGACTCTAAAGTTTTCAGAGGACTGAGTTTCAGCTCTAGTTATTAGGTTTGGTTATTTTTCTATTTCAATTATTTTGTTAGTTTAGCCTAGGTTTAATTATTTAACTATTACGTTATTTTGGTTAGTTTGTTCTGGCAATTGTGCATGCACAATAATGCTAACAATGCCAAAAATGACATAGCCAAAATATCCAAATGACCAAATAACCAAGCCAAAATAACTGAAACAAGCAAAGCAAAATAACCCAAACAAGTATCTAACAAAATGGGAACATATAGCCGTTACTCGCCACTTAGTCAGTTTCCATTCAGATAGCACAAATTCAATAGATTTATTGTTTCTGTTTATGTGGATATTCATAAGGACATAAGAAGTGCCATACTGGGTCAGGAAAATGGTCCAGGGAGCTGTTCCATACCCTTGATAATATTTGTTGCCCTTCTCTAATTCATTCCAGCTCCGTCTCAAAAGTCAGTCCGCACTAACAAATTCAAGCAGATTAATTGAATGAATTCCCTGAATAATATTAATGTTTGTTTCAGCTCTAATATTATCTCATATATATTTTGAACCCATAAAGTAAAGCTGCATTGTTATCTATAGCATAGCCTCAAAGGAACATTGCCACTGTCTTTCTGTGGTTGAGTTGATTCCGCTTTGGAGACAGAAATCCCAGGTACTGCAGAGAAATGCAATTTCTCTAAACCCAACCCTTTGTGATTTCAGCACTATATATTACTTATATTTATTTATTTATTTACATATTATTTTATTTTTAAAAAAATCTATCCTGCCCATCCTGCCAGAAGCAGCTCTGGTTGGCTTACAATAATAAGAATAATAACAATTAAAAACAACTTTAAAACAAACACAATAGGGAGGAATTACAAAATAGCCCTAACCACTCACCACCCTAACCTGTTCCCCTCACCCTACCCATTCTCCTCGTCAAAAGCCAGGCAGAACAGTTACGTCTTACAACGGCATTGAAACGAGAGGAGTTTTGGGGCCAAATGGGCCTCCACCATCAGGGAGTTCCACAGCCGCAGAGAAGCCACAGAGAAGGCCCTACTCATTAGGCCCCCTGGCAGATTCAGGGGACCTCGAGGAGAGCACCCCCGATGACCACAGGGGTTGATCCAGGACCCAGGGGGTGAGGTGGTCTCACAAATAGGTTGGGCCAAGGCTGTTTAGGGCTTTATAAGCAAGCATCAACATCTTGAATCGGACCCAGAAGACTATAGGCAGCTAGTACAGAGACTGAAGAACCGGTGTAATATGTTCCTGGCCCAGTCCCACCAGGCTGCCATTTTCTGCACCAGCTGCAGTCTCCGAACCATCACCATGGGTAGCCCAATGTAGAGCACATTACATTAGTTACGCCTAGAGGTTATGAAAGCATAGATGACAGTGGTCAGGTCAGAGTCCGAGACATATGGCCAAAGTCAACGTACCAGATGTAATTGGCGAAAGGCACTTCTTGCCACAGACTCCACCTGAGCATCCAAGCGGAGCTGCCAGACAAGGAGCACTCCCAGACTCTGTATCTGAGGAACCATCAGAGGACAGACCCCATCAATGATGGGGGGCATCACCCCTGCCACCTTACCCACCAGCACCACTTCTGTCTTATCGGGACTCAGCTTTAGTCGATTTACCCTCATCCAGTCTCCCTCAGCTGACAGACACCCAGTAAGCACCGAGACTGCTGGGCCTGGGTCTGATGAAAAAGAGAGGTAAAGCTGGGTGTCATCAGCATATTGATGACATTGCACGCCAAACCTGCTGACCGCCTCACTGGGTGGCTGCATATACATGTTGAACAAGAGAGGGGACAAAACAGAACCCTGTGGGACTCCACACGAGAGGTCTCGGTATGATGAAAAATTATCCCCGAGCACCACTCGCTGAGTTCTTCCAGCCAGGAAGGAGTGGAACCAGTCAAGAATTGTATCACCCACCCCCATCTGGTCATGCAGGCGCATCACCAACATCTTATGATTAACTATATCAAAAGCAGCTGACAGATCTAATAGGGTGATTTCAGATGTTACGGGCGCCTGGTTCACCACAGCGGATTCCCGGTGGGGGTCAACAGAACAACCACCCCCCAGGGTGAATAAAAGCCCCAAATAGACATTACAGGGCTGGAACCACAGCAGGGAATTGGGCCGGCAGATCACGGGTTGGGGCAGAGCAACAGATGTGACGCTGATTCCCGGCCATGGTCAAAACACCCAGAATCCACTGGGCAGAGGCGGAACACAGACATGGCCACTGGAGACCAAACGAAGCCAAAAGACACAAAAGGGAACACCCACACAAGGGAAACAGGAAGGGAGGGGGGAGAGGGAGAAGAGCCGGACAGGTACCACACACAACAGGCACACAGACAACGGGGGCACAGTGAAACACACAGCACAAGCACATGCCCCGGCACACACACATACAGAAGGGAAGGGAAGGGAAGGGAAGGGAAGGGAAGGGAAGGGGGGGACACGGGTGCCCAGACAACACACAGGGCACATCGGGCACAGGGGTGTGTGTGTGCGGAACAGGGAGGAGTGGGGGGGAAGGCACAGGGGCAGGGCAGGACACAGACAATGGCAACCACAACTCCCACATCAGAACTGTCCACACGGGCACCCCCACAGCAACACAGCCAGTCCCGGAATGTGGAGCCCCAGGGGCTCGGGAACAAAGCACAGCTGGAGTCCACACGGACCAGTGAGCGGGACAGGAACAGTCCAGGAGGCACATGCAGACGCCACACCTCGGATAGGGGCCGATGGAGGGCAGGCAGGAGAGCTGGTGCAGCGCATCCAGTCCAAGGATGCACACACCCTGCCGGAGGAAGGCGGGAGGGGCAGTTCAGGGGCCCAGAACCCCGAGGTCACAGGCACCCAAGGGGGGGGCTGGGGTCGCAGGTGGCAGCGCTGGTGGGTGGGGAGAGTCCGCTGGACACAGGCGGGTCGGTGAGGCCATGCAGAGTGCTGGACCCAGGCACTAGGGAAGTCAACCATGGAGGGGAACACTGGGTGCAGAGGCAGACAGGGGGGTGGAGGCCGGAGGAGACCCGGAGCCACAGGCAGGGGCTGAAGCACCCCGAGAAGCAGGCAGCACAGCAGCACGGCAGAGACATCAGGAATTGAGCATCCAGTGGAAACCGGCCCCCGGGCAGGGGCAGGAGCCCACACAGGGGCAGGCAACTGGGGGGCCGGGAGGCACACCGGAACTTACAGCCAGCTGCTGGGGGGCTGGTTTCCACTGGATGCTCAATTCCTGATGTCTCTGCCGTGCTGCTGTGCTGCCTGCTTCTCGGGGTGCTTCAGCCCCTGCCTGTGGCTCCGGGTCTCCTCCGGCCTCCACCCCCCTGTCTGCCTCTGCACCCAGTGTTCCCCTCCATGGTTGACTTCCCTAGTGCCTGGGTCCAGCACTCTGCATGGCCTCACTGACCCAGCTGCATAATGGGTCCAGGGGCTGGGTGCCCTGCCCAATGAACTAGGTGAGACCAATGGATCATGCCCCGATGGTACCCCAACGGGGACATGTGGTGGAAAATCAGGTAGTAGGCCTCGAAGGGATCCTGCATGGACAGCCCCAACTGCATATCTGAATGGGACCACACGCCCAACAATGCCGACAGCTCTGCCGCGGTAGGCTGAGACATGCAGCAGTCAGAAGCATGGGGCCACGGAAGCTGTCCCAGCTCGAACAGTCGGTGATACACCACTTCATGAGACCGCTGGTACCCATGGGCCCCGTGAACACAGCCAAAGAAGGACACAGCCAAAGCAGGGCCCCCTTCCACAAGGCAAGTCATGTAGACAGCCAGGCTGCACACAGACAGCACAGACACAGTCTCAGCCACGGACCAGGCCACATGAGAACACCTCATCTCCGGGATGCGCCCATTGGGGAAGGGAACCAGCCCCAGAGTCTCTGCATGCAGCCGGCAATCACAAGTGCTTGCCTCATAGCCAAAGTAGTGAAGACCAGAGCTCAGACTTGCATAAGCACCCGACTGGCTGTCCAGGCAGCCCAGCTGCAGCAGCACGGCCGGGGTATGACACAGGTCACACAGGGACATGGTCTCGCGGAAGTTCCAGCTATGCGGGGCCCCATGGGGGAAGCAGGAGCCTGGTGGATGCACAACCAGCCATGGTCCAGCTAGGCAGGGAGAATAACACCACAGACAGGGGGGGCACACATACCCTCCAGGGCAGCTAATCAGGCCGGCAAGACACCATGTTGCAAACGGGGGGGGGGGGATGGCTGAAGGCATGCAGCTGCACAAGGAACGCTCAGCCTCTCACGCCTGTGCGTGCATGAGGCCCCATGCTAGGACAGCAGGTGCACCCAACTTCATGCCCACGGACACCAGAATTTCATTGGTAGGCCCGGCTGGCTGGAGGCGGGGCCCCGGCCCACCCAGGCCACCACCCGGCCAGCAAAACCATCCCCCAAACCCCAGGGCCTCCACCAGCATGGAGTGGGACAGGGCAGCCACCTACTGGATGCACCTCGCGCTCACAGATGAGTGGTACCACAACTCCACTGAGCAGCTGTGTCTCCTTACCGCGAAGCACCACCTGGGTGCCCGCCTTCGTGTTTCCCTGGTCTGGAGAGCTGCCAGGGCCCACAGGGCCCACCATGGGAGCAGGAGAGCCCTTGCCCAGCTCAGAGCACAGAGGCTCTCCGGAGCAGACCAACAGGTGGTGAGCTGGGGCAGAACCTGGCCTGCGGTGCTCCGTGAGGCAGCTGAGCACCTCCAATGGGGAAGGGAGACCATGCGCTGGGCAGCCCTGCTCGCTATGCCCATCGACAGGTGGCTATGGGTTGCTGAGCGGGCACAGGGTTGGTGGGCCAGGGCGCTGGCCCAGTGGGATGAGGAAGCCTGGAGGGCCCACTTTAAGATGGACAAGGTCACCCTGCTCTGACTCGCTGAGCTCCTTATGCCCTGGCTTGAGCGACAGCACACCCCCATGAGGACCCCCATCCCCATGGTCCAGCAGGTGGCTATAGGGGTCTGGGCCCTAGCTACGCCCGCCTCCTGCTGGTCCATCTCCCAGCACTTTGGGGTAGGCCTGAACACCGTTGCCTGTATCCTCTGGGATGTGTGCAAGACTGTGGAGGGCATGCTCCTGGACAGAACGATCCAGCTGGTGGACCAGGAGGCTGTGATGGCAGGGTTTGTGGCCGGAGGCTTCCCCAACTGCATGGGTGCCATGGATGGTACCCACATTGAAATCCTCCTCCCCTCCGCAGGGGAGGCTGCAGAGTATGTAAACAGGCATGGGTATCATTCACTGCAACTTCAGGCGGTTGTGGATCACCAGGACCGGTTCATAGACATCTTCACGGGCAACTCCGGCCGCAGTCATGATGCCCGTATCATGACCATCTCCCCTGTCTATGCCCGGATGTTCCAGGGGGACTTTGCTGACATGGGGATGACCTGGATCCAGGGGGAACAGATGCCCCCTTGTATCCTGGACGACCCTGCCTACCCCCTCACCCGGTGACTAATGAAGGTCTACCTAGTCGCATGCACCCCAGCGGAGGTGCTATACAATGCTCGCCTGTGCTCCAGCAGGACCGTGGTGGAGCAAGCCTTCGGGGCCCTCAAGCAGCGCTGGAGGAGCTTCACTGGGCGGCTAGACTACACTGTGGACACCTCGGCCCTGGTTATCGGTGCCTGCTGTGTGCTGCACAACGTGTGTGAGACTGATGGGGCAGCCCTGGAATATCCCGAGCCCAACCGGCCTCCCGGCCCGGTGCCCCTGTACGTGAACGCTGAGAACCTGAGGGAGTACCATTATGCCAAGTGCATCCGGGATGCCCTGGTGAGGCATATCAGCCAGGAGGTTGAGGTTTGAGGGCTGCAACAACCTGGCCCTGGTCCTGGGGTTCCCTGGCCCGCCCCATACATGGGAGGTGGTCCAATACCCCACCACACCACCCCTGTCACCAAATAATGGGCACAGGAGGCAATATAGTGAAGCCACAATTTATTTCACCCCCGTGTTCATGTGCACATGACCCCTCTCCATCCACCCCAGCCGGGCCCCGCCCCCTACAGTGCCTCCCACCTCCCACTGCCCTCCCCCTTCCCCCACCCCCCGCGTTTCCTGGGATGCCCCTTCGAGCACCAAGTTTTGACTACGGAGCTCTATGAGCTCCCCTCCCCCCCCGCTGTCGGTGTCCCCAGCAGTGTCCTGGGCTGCCTTCTGGGCTGGCAAGGGGGGGGTGGTTGGGGAGAGGACGGGCCATGGACCCGGGGGGCCCCCCTTAGTGTCTGCACCCTCCAGAGGGCAGGGGGGACCGGGAGGCGGATGCGTGACCGGGGTGTGTGCCTGCCATCACATAGGCACACATGGTGCCCGCATGCAGGAGTAAGGAGGTCCCAATATCATGGGACCTGTCCATTTTGGCGGAGTGCTCCCGCACCATCCCTGTGATGGCCTGCTCCAGCAGCCCAAGCACTTCCACCTACCTGCTGTGCTACTGGTGCTCCCACCTCCACTCCAGGCGCACCTCGGCCTGGAGCCGCATGTCCCGCGCTTCCGCCCACTCCAGGGACCGCTCGATGGCCACCTCCATCCGGTCCACGGCCGCTATCATCCTCCCCCCTGTTCCGCCGAGGTCCAGATGATATCCTCCATCTGGTCTTCCCTCCGCTGGTGGACCCGTGCCCGGTGCTCCCTCATGCACTGTGCTGGGGGCACGGGCCCTGGAGACAGTGGCTGTTGGGGTTTCCCTGTAGGGTACAGGAAGGTGAATCGCCTGCCGGCCCGGGAGCCCACCCTCAGCCCTGGGATGGGAATAAATTTAAGTTTAATAATGGAAAATGTGAAAGTTTAGTTTTTGATAAAAATTTATAATTGTATGGTAAGGAATTAAGTACATATATCACATTTGTTTTGATGATGATAAAATATTAAATATTGTTCAAATTGTGAATTAATTTCCATGTTTTTTGTCATTTATGTTTTGTTGCAATATATGGAGTGGAAGGTTTTTTGAATTGTAATTGTACTGAATTTGGAGTATTTTTCGATTTTAAGAAAAGTATTGTGCATTTAAGGTTTTTTTAAACTGTTAAGTTTTTTGTTTTGGTTAATATACATGTTAAATGTGAACTTTTCTTCCCCTCTGATTACCCTTGGTGCGATTTCACAGAGCACGAATAAGACAGAAGTTACTTTTGGCCATGAGCAAAAGTCACACTTAGCAATGAAGGTAAATGTGAGCTTTTTCATTCTTCTGCAAAACTGTTGTGACAAAAGCAGCAAAACAGCAAAACTGTTGTGACAAATTTCACACATTTGAAGAGCTTTGAGCGTGTAAACTGCAGCCCTAAACCCAGGTAAACAGGAGTAGTCCCACTGAAGTGAATAGGAATACTCTGGAGTATGTGGTTTTAAGATTATAGCCACAATGAGTGTGTTTGGTATCTGAGCAGGACAACCTTGTGCCAGGCAACAAACCGTCCATATGTATATGTATATGAATATTTTTAATATCCTCCTTTCCCTGATTCTACTTTTATCTACCTCTTAAAGTTATGGGGTCAATGGCATCAACTTCAGTTACCTTGGGATTGAGTTGCAAAGTTGTGAAAGCAACATCTGTTCTCTGGCAGCTTGAAACTTGCCTCCAGGTCTTTCATGTTGATAAACTATTGACCCTTCTGGTTACTTTTCCTCTTATCTTTGCTTCAAAGGAGTTTGTTTTCAACTGTCTGCTGGAGATTAAGCTCCTGTGCCAAGCTTCAGCAAAATATGTACCTGGCCTTTTCTAAAGTTTAAAAACCCATACCAATAAATGTGTCCCCTAACATGTCCACCGATTCTTACATAAGTTAGTATAGCACACTCATCTTCACACTGTGATTCAAAGATATGGAACCCAAAATTCAGCTACATTATTCCCAATGCTATAGTATGTTTCATCTAAGGATCTCAAATTGCTTTACAAACAGTAATGCCCAAGATCTGAAAATTAGATCAATACTGCCATGTTCATTCTATAGACAAGATGGGCCCAAGCCATATTTGGATCCAGATGTAATTTCTGCTGGCTAGCTCTGTCCAAAGTATTTTATTCATCTGAGCAGGTCTTAACCAAACACACTTGGAGATACCTCACACGACTCTAATTTATTCCAGTAGGAATTTCACATTCACATTTGATAGCAGAGCATGGTCCTCTGATATATGAAGCATGCTATACCGTACTGTATTCTATTTTCATGTATTATTGCAATTCATTCACAGAATACAGCTGGCAGATTAACCATGACTCGCAGGCCTAGTCATGTATTTTAAAGCTAAAGCTTCTGTTAGAGAAAGTTGTCATCAAGTAATTGAGTATAAGACTGATACTTTATATTAAGCGTATCTTCCCTTTTGACTCTTATCTCTTATTAGTGCCAGGAGACCATTAATGACGACAGGCTGTTAGGACCTTACTTTATATCGTTCTTGAAGGACACTGCCACCAGCATCCCCATGTCCCATACCACTGATTAAACACTGATTCAGGAAACACATACTTCCTGAGTCACCATTGTCATTCCCTGCAGCATTAGATGTCTACAGCTTCTACCACCATATCTCCTTAGCTGTCAAGAATTCCTTTCATCCTTCCTCTGTGGTGATGGTAGCCTTGGGATTTAGTAAACAATGTTAGACATGTAGACTATGCATTTTCCTTGTTTTCTTTGAACATTAACTGCTCTATCTCTACCATCATTCTGCGGTCAAGATTGTTTTCAAATAACCCCAATGAATAATGTAAAAATATATATATTTTTGCAACATTCATGAGAAGAAAAAGGAGGAAGCTGTTCAATTGCATAAAGCAACCTTGTGTGGTGAAGCACTGGATGACTGAGAAATACAAACATTTATAAACATTTGAGGCACATCACACACACTGTGCTGTTGAATGTACAAGGCACCATCTAATTTTTTTCAATTCTTCTTTAAAAATTATACTTGATAGTGATTGAAATATTTATTTCAGATCAGGCAGTGAGAACACAGAAAGTGGCAATGCACAGTTCTCTACCATTGTGCCTCTGTAAGGAACCATCCTGAGATTGAGGTTGCAGCAATGGGCAACAAGGGTGATATCACAGAGATGCCAAAGTTTCTGTCAAAAAGATCAATCATCATTCAGGTGGGGCCAAATCTGTTCAAATCTGTCAACAAGCAACAGGGAAATACAGAAGTGTGAACAGGGTCACAGGCAGGTCAGAAACAAAAGGCAGCTATAGGTTACCTAGACACTTCCCATTTTCTGACTTGCTTCTTTATAACTCAAGGCAAATACTGGTGGATGGAGTTGTGCCACAAGAAGTATGGGAAAGAACTGTCTATTAGTAGCCAAAGAGACTACATGCTTACATAGCTCGGTGGTGGCATAGGAGCTAGAAAGACTACTAAAGTGCTAGAGGATTTAATTTCTAGCCTGGCAGGAACTCACAATTTCTACCTTGAAATTGAAGGGACTGCCTCAAGTGATGAGAAGTTTATTCAATCTTCATAGTATTTTCAAGTCTTTCTGGTTAGGCTGCTTTTAGACATGTGCAGCGCACATGCGGCGTAAAATCATACCACATGTAAAAATCCTGTGGGCAGGGTTTAGACACGACATTTTGCGTGTTAAAGTCGGTTGCACGTTCTTTTTACAACTGCAAATTAAATACCTCAATGTCAACGTCGAGGTATTTAATTCACAGTTTTAAAAGAACACAAAACCAGGTTTAACGCATGAAATGTCACATCTAAACCCCACCCCCCGGCGTGATTTTATGCTGCGTGTGCGCTGCGCATGTCTAAAAGTGGCCTAAGGGCCTGCTATACTGCGTCACCAAATAGTTCTGTGCAGTAAGCATCTGAACTAATGAATTCTGGTTTTCTAAGATGAGGAGAATGCTGATTGAGAATGCAGATTTCTAAGATGAGTGAGAATGCTAGTAAAAGTTTTAAAATAAATGGCTTGGCGTCTGAAAGACCACCTTTTCCCTTATGTTCCATTGTAGCCCACAAGGTCATCTAAGTACTCCCTCCTGTGAGTACCAACTGTCTGTGAGGTCCATACATCACCGTCATGCAGGGAGGCATTCTCAGTTGCTGCTCCACAATTATGAAACTCCTTTCTCTTGGAGAGCCACTTAAGCCGAGCCTGCTCATCTTTTGAAGTGATGTAAGGCCTTCCTGTTTGGCCAGTAGAGATGTGAACTGGGACCCATGTCATTATTATTTTTCATTTTTGTTATTTAAATTGTTTGTTTTCATTTTCATAAATATAAAACAATCATGTTTTTTTTTGCTTTTGTTTTTCATTTCCATTGGTTTTAATGGAAACCATATTTTTTGCTGTACCTTACTTTTTAATATAATATTTGGATGAAACATGGAGGTATAGTACCTCCAATAGAAGGCATTATGTGTACCAAATTTCAGAAAGATTAGAAAAAGGAATCTTATTTTATAAGCAGTTGAATTAGGTTATTTTGCAAAAATCTGCATATACATTCCTGGCTGTAACTTCTTTGTCTACCATGTGGATGACACTTAGCATGATTGTACTTTGTACATGGGTTGGGCTACAAAGATGTTACAGTCAGGCATACATTTATAAGTTAATTGCGTATACTACCAGGACCCTTTGTCTAATTCTTCTGAAAGTTGTCATGGATATTAAACTTATTATTTTATTTATTTACTTATGTTCATAGATTTTTACCCTGCCCCTCCTGCCATGCAGCTCGGGGCGGCTTCCAGAACATTAAGAACAATAAAATCAAATTAAAATTATCATAAATATTAGAAAACATTAAAACAGGACTAAGATACAATATAAAAACCCAGGTAGGTGGGGGAACCAAAACACCCCTCCCTACCCACCCTCCCTCCCAAAGGCCTGGGCGAACAGCCAGGTCTTACAATTTCGCCGGAATGTTAACAGGCTAGGGGCCAGGCGAGCTTCCTCCAGAAGGGAGTTCCAAAGCCGCGGCCCTACTACCGAGGGATAGTAGTAAACTTGTGGAGGGGTATAATCATGCTAAGTGTCATCCACATGGTAGACAAAGAAGTTACAGCCAGGAATGTATATGCAGATTTTTGCAAAATAACCTATTTGTCACTGTGGTATAAGATCTGCTTGTGGTGCCAATTGGCCAAAAGAAATATCAACCAAATATCTTTATTCTGTGCCGTGACCACCCCAGCTTCTCTCCCCCACTTGTTACTGGGAAGTTGGAAGCATCTGTTAAGGAAAGAGCCCATAGAGATTCTCTCATGTCCTCTGTCACAGTGCTGCAGGATGTGATTGTGATGATAATTGGCCAGCCTTGATGTGTAAACCATGTCTCCTGATTGCTGGGATGCTATCCCCAAAGCCCCAGTTATGACCCTTCTATGCCTTCCTCAGGGCCACCACCGATTGGTCCTGAAAAGCTGGAAGCATGCAGTACTTGGCCAGTGAAGGTGTCTGTCAGTCTTTTGTGTTGCTCACCATCCATCGCTCCTGCAAACTTCCTTCCCCTGCCATGCCAGGTGCCTGCCTCTGACTGGTACTGCATGTGCTGCTATTTATCTGAAAAATGATCTTCAAGGGGATAACTTCAATTGCTTATAGAATTGAGTCCCTTTATCAAATTTTCCTGTTCTTTAGCAGAGATGACAGGAAAGGTGTGGGATACATTCCTGACAAATGTCTTGTAAACAGGATGGAATATAAAAATGTTACTCCCAAGAAATGTTTACATCAGTATTCGATGCTTTATGTCTTCAATGCTACTATTTGGTGATTTTAAAAAAAGAATATTTTTAACTAAAATTTGAATTTCATTAGACTGTGTGATGTAATGATGGACAGAGTCACAAAAAGTACCAAATATCAAAATACCAAAGTGCTGAAGTGAATAAGTTTGACACCTCTCTGGGTTTTGACTCAGATTCTCTGGTCTATGTTGGAAACCCCAATTCCTCCGGGTCAGACAGAATACCTGCGGTTAACCTAGAGAATCAGGACAGACACATCAGAAAGGAGGTTGACCGTAGGGACCATAGGGACTTTCTTGTTCCCTTTCTGTTGAGGGCTCACCACTATGAAATGGCATGATGGTCTGCAAGGGTGGGGTTATGACACCCCTATTTCCCCCGCCTCCTTTTTGCCATGGATGCACCCTCTGCTGAGTGCCTTGATGTCACAACACTGAACCAAAGTGGGTGAATTAATTGGCTACCACAGATTACTTCTTCTCTACCTTGAAATCAAATGAAATTTTGCCATTGTCTTCAGCAAAGCCAGGATTTAAATATCTGTGGTTACATCGGTAGCTGTTTTGTTTCTATACTAAACTCTAACTGGAAAATTATAAAATTGTGAAAATACCTGCATCTAGCAAGTATCAAGACAAGGTTTGGCATCTGAACAGGATTAGTATGGTGTTCATTGTCTAATCAGTAAATGCATAATACTAATAACTCTGAAAGGCTTTGAAACCACAAACTTTAAGAGGAAGCTGGTTGATCTGCTCCAAATGATAATTTTGTTGGACAACCAGAATAGTGGTGTAGTGGATAAGGTGCTAGACTGGGTCCTGGAAAATCAGAGTTGAATCCTGTTCTACCTATGAACTCCCTGGGTGGCTTTGGGCAAGTCACAGAGTGAAAACAGACGTAATGCTTACTCCACTTTAACAAAGTGTTAACATTTCTTATACATGTTGCAGGGCTGTACTGGTGTCCTATGCAGCCCTGCAACATGCATAAGAAACGTTAGAGCAGTGTGAAAGTGTAGTTAGCATCATGTCTGTTTTCACCCACAATCTCTGCCTCAGTTTCCCATCTGTAAAAATGTGTGTCTGTCTCTCCTTGTGTTCCCCTCACCCTTGTCCATCTTAAGCTGTTTTTACATGGGATGCACACACACACCCTGACCACCTGTCTTAAGATGGCATGGGTGGGCATGCAGTTCTGTGATCCATGCACCACCCACTCATTCCCATGCATGGAGCATCGGAGAAATAACCCAGGATGATCTATGTGGGGGGGTGAGCAGGCAGTGTGTGAGCAGCAGAGTCACACATTCATCCCAACCCATCTGAACCCCTCTCCCCCCACTCACCAAAGGTACATGAGCAGTCCACTGAGCACACACGGACCAGTCCTGTTGAACACACAGACCACCTGTTGAACTTCACCAAGTTAACTAGAACCAGAAGGAACTTGAAAGATAAACCAACATCCATCCATTGCATGACAAACTCAGCCAGCTCTTCCTTCAGGTACGTGATGTATCTTCCATCATCTGCGAGGGCCTTGAAGACAGAATGGCACTCGCCTATCTCTTCGGACCTACTGACACATGTTCGACTGCTGTTTACATGGAACCCTTCTCCACTTCGACCTCCAAAGTTCTCCAGCCACTCCAGCCCCAGGACCCGCCCTCAGGGTTCTGGGGCCATCATTCCACTCATGGGGAGTTGTCATTCCACTGTATCAAGAAGCAGCCACTCCAGCCCCAGGACACACCCAAGGGTTCTGGGGCCTACGTTCCAGCTTCTGCTGCCACTGCTGCCTCTGCCGTCTGTGCAATGGGTTCTTCTGTGTCCAGGCAATCCAATATCCGCTTCCTCTTCCAGTGCTGCCTCTGCTGTGTCACAGGTTGTCGTTTGAATATTTTGATTTAACTTCCACTACCACCAAGATCTGCACCTTGGGTGGGCTCCACCAGGACCCACACTAGTCTTCAAGGCTCACCTCAGCGGCCCTCCTCCTTCTTCAGTTCTGTTGAGTATGACTCTGGCCAGGTCTCTGCCACTCCCCCAACCATGCCAGCCAGCCTGCAAGCAAGCTCTGCTTGGCTCTTCTTCACCTGCCTCAGTGTTGATGCTGGATACCTCCTCTATGTCCCAATTGCTGTCAGTGTCCAATAGGAGCAGAGTCAGCTGTCGCTGGTCCAAGTTAAGGATTTTCAAGGGCCAGAGAGAGCTGATCAGACGCCACCAGAAATGCAATGCTCTCCAAAGCACGGGCACCTCTCTCGGGATGAACCCATTCCACGGCGCCTGCAAGACCTGGCCAAGCAGGGGTGCCCAGCACCAAGTCCTGGCCGGGCCCCTGCCGCTGCTGCTGGTACTGCATGTTAGTCATTTGCTCTGCACTCTTGTACACCACCATAGCTCGGATGAGCCTGCAACACCCAGCCCTTAGAGCCAATCCTCATTCCGAAGTTACTGAAACAGTCGGATTCCCCTAGTCCACACCTAATCCTTTCCCCCAACATGCAAGTGGCATTCAGCTGAAAGACAGTTTGCACCCCAGTGGTGTGATGGATGGGGCACAACATGGTGGCCCTTAGAGCCAATCCTCATCCCAAGGTTACTGAAACAGTTGGATTCCCCTGGTCTTCACCTGTTCTAAGTCAGCAGCTAGGCGCACACTGAGGCAGTACGCTGCCCCAGGACCCCGGCCCCCTGACCTGCTGCCATGGAGGATGGTGTGGAGGGATGGGCAGAGAAAGGGAGGGTGATGGCTGCCACAGTTGTGTCAATCCACAGGAAGGGCCCGGCTCGCGTCTCTTAGGACCGACTGACCCATGTTCAACAACTGCAATTCACATGGAATGATTCTCCACTTTGGCATTCAAAGCTCTCCAGCCACTCCAGTCCCAGAACCCACTCTTAGGGTTCTGAGGCCATCATTCCGCTCACAGGGAGTTGTCATTCCACCATATCAAGAAGCAGCCAGTCCAGCCCCAGGAAACACCCTCAGGGTTCTGGAGCCTATGTTCCAGGCAGGGAGGACTGTTCATAAACGTTATCGAGAAGCATAAACAGTGGTGCTGCTGCTGGTGCTGCTATTGCTCAGGCTGGGGGCAGAGATAGACCCCGCCGGCTGAAAGGGGTGGCTGCTCCCACTCCCACCATCCCCAGGGACGTCCCGCTACTGCTGCTGCCGTGCACTCTCCAGAGCCCTCTCTGCCTGCCGGACCCTCTCCACCAACTCACCCTTCCAGTGCCCATAGAGCTCCAAGATATCCCATTCTGTCCCATAGTACTCTGGAGGTGCCCACATGTCCATCAGCAGTTGAATCTGATGCAAGGCAGCTTTCTGATTGAGAAGCCACTTGAGCATCAAGAATGTGGAGGAATTCCACTGGGGTGACACATCCTGCACCAGCTGGTGCACTGGGTGGGGAGCCTTGTTCAGCCTGCTTCACCCAGAGCAGATTGCTGCCTATCACGCTCCAGTTAAAGAAACCACCAGTCAGCTTCCTCCCCCACTTAATCAGGGAGCTAAGAGGGCCTGCCCCAATCCCCTTCTCCCCAAAGCCCAGAGAGCCTCTGAACACCAGGTGAAGGGATGCTGGTGAAACCCCCCTCGCGGACTGCCCTCAGTATGTTGACTGCATTGTGCATCTTCACACACCCCTTGGTGAAGGGCACACTTGGCGTGAACCACTCCCTCACCATGGTGCTCAGGGGTGCCGGCCCTCGATGTTCTGAGAAGGGTGGGTGGGAGCCACAGTGTCCATGATTTTCACCTGAAGCAGGGCCAACCTATGCCCTGCTTTGGGACCCCTCCTGCCACTGCCAAATGCTGCCTCCAGGTCCTGCCACCAGTGTGTTGTCAGTCACTGCCAGGTAGGCATGCTGCACATTCTGACTTGACCACAGGGTGGTGGTGAAGTGGACGGTGGCACCCCCAGCCCCTGCTGGCTGCTCCCTCACCTGCTCCTTTAGAGTCCCGTACAGGGCTGGCACCACCTGCCAACTCAGGGTGGTGCTGGCAGGCCTCCAGTTCTGCTCACTCTATGCTGTGCTGGGTTCAGTCACCATCAGGGCCAGGTGTTTCAGGCTGCCAGGCACTGGAGTAGCAGTGGCAGAGACCTGGCCAGGGATCTGTGGCTGCCACCCCTACTTGGCCAGGCATTGAAGGCTGCCAGGCATTGGTGGCAGCCTGACCCAGGGTGGTGTGTGAGGGCAGCTTAAACTGGGGGGCCAGTAAGCCAATCAGGCACCTAAACCCCATATCCCTGACCTCCGAGAAGGGCTGCCCATCTAGCGCAATCCTTTTCCCCAACATGTGCGTGGCTTTTAGTTGAATGACAGCTTCCTCCCCATTGATTATGTGCCGAGTGACTTGGCAGCTGTCCCCACCCCAGCTCCTCCATGGTGCACAGACGCTGCTGCTGCTCCCCCCTAGCATCAATACCACTTCTGCTGCTAGAGGGAGCTGTTAGAGCAGGATGCTTGCCCGGTGATGGAGGCGTACGACTAATAGCCGCTGCTGTCAAGAACCTGCTGGCATCCACTGCCCCTGCCTACCCGCTTAGCAGTACAGCTCTGTGGCATGCCTTGAGGTGCCTCGCCATGGCAGCTGTGCCAAGGTTGGTGAGCACCTGCCCATGCTTCACCACCTTCAACAACTGAAAATGTGCCCAGACTGAGGATTTTTTGCCCCCTCCTGCCTTCTGCCTGAACCTGGTAATGCACCGCTGACAGCACTGATTGGAGGGGCAGAACATGGTGGTTATACAGATCTTGGAGGGACAGCCATCACCTCAGCACCACACATCTCCTTCACAGGACTAGTGTCTGCCTCATTGTCCCCAAAGGAGCTTTGGACAGGGAGGGGATGTGACTAATTCCATTGCTAGATAGGAGCCATTGTCTGAACAACTAAGACCCGTCTCCAAAGTATGGGAGGAATTCAATTGACCATTCAGTTTCTGATTTCTCTGTAACACAGACAATTCCCTGCTAAACTCTTTTCTCCAGGATCAAATTAATCTGTGTATGCGGAGTTTGTCTATTATGTCAATCCTGGGAGTCCCAGCATTGCCTGATTTTTGTTATCATGCTCCTTGTCAAGAGTTCCCCCAATTCATCCTGGGGGGTCTCTGCAGACCTACTGAAAAAGGGGGGGTCCCATTTCCTCAAAAGGAGGGCCTCCGCTAACACCACCATCAGGGTTCTTGGGCCTGTCATTCCACTCGCAAAGATCCATCTTCCAACTGCATCAAGAAGCAGCAGCCAGTCACTCCAGCCCCAGGACCCACCGTCAGAGTTCTGGGGCCTACATTACTGGCAGGGAGGGCTGTCCAAGATCTAGAAGCTGCCACTCTAGCCCCAGGACCCACCCTCGGGGTTCTTGGGCCAGTCATTCTATGGCATGAAGAAACAGCCACTCCAGCCCTTGGACCCACAATCAGGGTTCCATGGCCTATTTTACAGGCAGGGAGGGCTGTCCAAGATCTATAAGCTGCCACTCTAGCCCCAGGACACACCCTCAGTTCTCTGGGATGCTGTCATCCTGTTCACTGGAAGCTGTCATTCTGCTGGCTAAAGAAGCAGCCACTCCAGCCCCTGGACCCACCATCAGGGTTATGGGGCCCACGTTACTGACAGGGAGGGTTGTCCAAGATCTAGAAGCTGTCACTCTAGCCCCAGAACCCACCTTCATGGTTCTCTGGGGCCCTGTCATTCTGCTCACGGGGAATTGTCATACCACCTTTTCTTTACGGGTTAGCACCTGCTGTTCATGGAGAGAGAGAGAGAGAGAGAGAGAGAGAGTTTCCCCACTCCTTGAAGGAGAGACAGACATGATCCCACCCATGCTGCCACCTGCTCTATATGGCCAGAGAGGGAGAGAGAGAGAGAGAGAGGCTCCCCGCTAAAACGAGAGAGATGGTGGTGGAGGGGTAGAGGTGTATCCAGCTCAAGTTGCCACCTGTCAGAACCAGGAAGTGTTCTCATCTGTGCTCATGCTCAATGCCCACATCCAGCAGCAAACCTACCAGAATGAGATGGAAATAACACAACATATTATATGTGTCTGCCTGTGTGCATTCCTATACCTGCTACCACCTATCGCACAATTGAATAAAGTGAGTATCTGCCTCATCTCATGTTTTCCTGCCCTCAGTATCGAAAATATAGGGAAAGGCTATATCATAATACCAAGTACCCTAAGGATGTCTCAGAAATAAAACAATTGATCTATCTTTTGGTAGACAAAAATAGGAAGACTATGCAGTAGGTGGTCTTCTTTGATTATTTGATCAGAAAGGAAAACTGAGGTTGATCAGAGAGCAGCCCCTGTAGCAGAAGTTTTTGAATAGCATATTAATAGCAGATGATGAAAATGATGATGATGATGATATGTTACTTTGTAAAACAGCTTCCTAGTTTGTCCTGTTTGTTGTAAATGTTAAGGGATTGTATATATAGCTTTTTATTATATTATTCTGAAATTTTTATATCTTACATTTGTCATGGCAAATTGGCCAGTACAATAAAGTATGTGTGTGTATATATATATATATATATATATATATATGCCTGGAACTCCCTCCCTGTCCACATCCGCCTTGCCCCCTCCCTTCATACCTTCAAATCTCTCCTTAAAACTCACCTCTTTCGCTCTGCTCTGTCTGACTCTTTATCCTGCTGAGCCACTATTCCTATACCTACGATCTGTTTACCCTTATCCTTGCCACATGGACCTGCCTGCTGTCATTCTCATCGTAACCAAGCCAAGTACGTGCACTTGAGACCTCGCATCTTCATGAATGTTAGACCCCTTGTCTCTCCCTCTGTTCCCCTTCCTATGTCTCTCCCCCAGCTCCTGTCTCTCAGATTGTAAGCCCTAGGGGCAGGGACCGTGTCTATTTTATTACCTTGTAAAGTGCCAGGTACACTGCTGGCGCTATATAAATATTTGTTAATAATAATAATAATAATAATAATATCCAGAAGCAGTCACTCCAGTCCTAATATCCATCATCTGGGTGCTGCCGGTGGTCGTGCCTGACTGGCCACTGGCCAGGGAACACCGGTGCCCACCCGCAAGTCTGCTCCCCCTACCAGCCTACTCCTCCGCTCCCACCCATGGATGCCTGCTGAAACTGCTGAAAGAGCCCCTCTGACCACCAGCACCCACTGCCTGTGCCTAGTGCCTGCTGCCAAAGAGCCTCTCTTTCTCTCTGGCACAGTGGCACACCCACACAGACACAAGCCCTTCCCCTCCTGGGGGACTGTCTCAAAGTTGAGACCGTGCTGCTGTCACTTCTTGGGGCTAATAATAATACGCTATATGTACTGCTACTGTCAGGTAGGGATCTGACAAGCTGGTTTATACAATGAGATTCTGTCACCTGCCAGAAGCAGCACAGAGGGATAAAAGATTGAACAGTTAAACAAAGCTGGTAAGGTAAAAAATTTAACTTTTATAGCAACTTTTAAAACTAACTACAAACATTCAACTTTATCAAACAAAAAACAAACATAAAAACAAAGGAAACTAACTTAGGGGTCTGTGGGGGAACATGGGAGAAATGGGGGAAAGGGGAAATGGGTGCGCGGGAGCAAGGGGCAGGTATCAAGTCCTCCTTTGACTGAAAGCCATGTCATTTGGCATAGTCTAGGGCCTCCTCCAAGGACTCATGCCATTTGGAGACCAACTGGCAGTACAGTTCCACATCAGCAACCTCCAAGCAGAGGTACTCGAAGTATGCCTCCACCTGTGCCTCCAGGTCCTGGAACTGTCCGACCAGCCGGTTCTCCATTGTAAGGGCTTGGACCCTTAGCCCATCCAGGTATTTTCTCTGGGCCTCCAGAAACTCCTGGGTCAGACTCGCAACTTGGGCCCGAAAAGTCCTTGCTGCTTCCGACTCCTCCTGGGGGGACTCCTCAGCGGAGGTGGAGGAGGGGGAAGGACTTTGATGGCATTGCTTCTGGCGTACCTTCACCTCCTTCTTTCGGTGCTGCTCCTCCAAGCTGGAGTCTTGCCGTGCAACCTTCTGCCGGTGCACATTTTCATTGTGGGCCATGAGCCCTGATGTCATCCCCTGGATGCCCCTTTTTATTTTTTTCCCTGCATATCTAAAGAACATAAAAAGATAGAAACCTGAAAAGAAGTGCCATACTGTGTCAGACCAATGGTCTCTCAAGCCCTGTCTACATTCTGTCTCCACAAGTGGGTGAGTGGCCAGTCTGTGGGGCACTTCCTAACAGGTCATAGGGCAATCCATTCCCTGTTGTTCCAGTCCCTGTGCTTTACCTTGCAGATGGTGAATCTGCCTTTAGGCTTATCGTACCTCCAGCAGACATCATACATTGTGTGACTGCTTTCTGGCAGTAGCAGCAACCTTGGCCTGGATGGTGTCCTGTGCCTGGCACCAGAGACAGGGGCAGCAGCATCACCCTCTCTGAAACAGGAACACATAAACAAAACCTAAATAATATCAGGTATTTATGATGATGCCTCTAGTCTTCCCTCCTTGGGGTGCTAGGGATGGCATTGGCAACTGGAAAGACCCTTGCTGGTATGTGAAAATCCTGGCCTTCTTGGGGTGCTAGGGGGAGGACAATGGGAGACCCTGGCTGGCACGTGCAAATCCTGCCCTTCTCAGGGTGCTAGGGATGGCAATGGGAGACCCTGGCTGGCACGTGCAAATCCTGCCCTTCTTGGGGTTCTAGGGATGGCTGGCATGTGTTTGAGTGGGGGTGCTTCCTTCGGCTTATTATTATTATTATTATTAACAAACATTTATATAGCACCAGCAGTGTACCTGGCACTTTACAAAGTAATAAAATAGACACGGTCCCTGCCCCTAGGGCTTACAATCTGAGAGACAGGAGCTGGGGGAGAGACTTAGGAAGGGGAACAGAGGGAGAGACAAGGGGTCTAACATTCATGAAGATGCGAGGTCTCAAGTGCACGTACTTGGCTTGGTTACGATGAGAATGACAGCAGGCAGGTCCATGTTGCAAGGATAAGGGTAAACCGATCATAGGTATAGGAATAGTGGCTCAGCAGGATAAAGAGTCAGACAGAGCAGAGCGAAAGAGGTGAGTTTTAAGGAGAGATTTGAAGGTATAAAGGGAGGGAGCAAGGCGGATGTGGACAGGGAGGGAGTTCCAGGCATGGGGGGCAGCAAGTGAGAAGGCACGAAGGCGCTTAGGGGAGCAGGGAAGACGTGGAAGGGTGAGAGAAGGGACAGAGGAGGAGCGAAGTGCATGGGATGGAGTATGGAGGGCGATAAGTGCAGAGAGGTAGGGGGAAGCAAAGTATGGAGGGCGATAAGTGCAGAGAGGTAGGGGGGAGCAAAGTATGGAGGGCGATAAGTGCAGAGAGGTAGGTGGGAGCAAAGTATGGAGGGCGATAAGTGTAGAGAGGTAGGGGGGAGCTTGTGCCTGAAAGAGGCCCCCCCACACCCTCTCTCTCTGTGGCAGACATCTGCTCCCATCCACTAATGCCCCTGTTTGTGCCTGTCTGCCCACCACCCACCTGCACGCCAAGTGTATTCTTCTTGTCCTCAAAGTAAAAATAAAGTTTACAAACCTGGCAGCACCTCCTGTGCCCTCTTGCTCCTCTGATGAGGAGCTGACCTTCACCACCACAGAAGGTCCAGCAGCCTCTTTCTCCTCCACCTCCTCCGCCTTGACCTTCCAGTTCCTATTAAGCTGCCTCTTCGGGTTTTTTTCTCTGAACACACAAACAGCCAAACAAACCACCCACCAACTCAGAACCAACCAGCCAAACAAACACAGCCAAACCAACAGTCCAACACAGCCAAACCACACCAAACAAAACCACACAGCCAGCCAGCCACAACACACATGCTCTCGCTCCACACAAGCTCCACACGCACTCGAATTTCTGGTTTCCGGTTTCTGACACAACCATGGGATCACGCAATACCGATACCGATACCTGACTTTGAATGACCGTTCGGCCGAACGGAACTCCACCAAACCAAACGGCCGTACCCGAAGTCGATTTTCCAGCCGAACGGCCGAACAACCGAACTCCGTTCTGTTCTCACATCCCTAGAAATTAATAGTAGTAGTTCACTTGGCTGATGGGCCCAGCAATCTTGATTAATATACCAGTTGAATGTTATGAATACTATTAAATAATAAATAGACTTAGTAAGTTTTAATTAAATAAGTTGCAAGTTGGCAACCATCAAAATTGCATGCAATAACCATAAGACTTAAGTGAACATTATGCTGATTTTGGAATGTATTTTTTCCATACATATACGTTTTTTTAACAGAAGGTAAACAGCAAAATACACATGGATCTAAATACAGTCTGTTTAGTAGCTTATGTATTTCTGTCTAATCTTCTAGATACAAAGATGAATGATTTCATCTTGGACATGCCTTTTCTACATCACCTTTTTTACCTGCTCAGCTGCCCCATTTCCCCAGCTGGTGGAAGCACTCCATATAAGGAAGAAACATGTCACTCAGCACTGAAGTGGAAACAGAAAGAAACTGACCCGCTGGAGTAGAGCAGTGATGGCTTACTTGGCAGAATTAGATATTTTGTCACTGGGTAATACAGAGGCATATGTTGCAGAGGGAAGGAATGCTACTTCTGCCATCTTTGCTGTCTCCCAAATCCTCCTAAATAGATTTCTTGGCAGGAGAAGTATAAAAGGAAGCTCATCCATTATATTGGGATCTTGCCAGTGTAGAGCTTGCAGAAGAGGGTGGGGGAGGAAGGGGAAAATCAAGAACGGCTCAAATATAAGATCTCTGAAATTTTAATGATGGGGAGTGAGACATTTTCACCAGGCAAGGTATAAAATTTAAGATCCTGGGAAATATCTTGGCTGCTAATCGACATCTGAGACCAGAAAACGAGAGAGCCAAACTGCGGATGATTGTCAAGCTTTTACAAAGCCTGGGATTGCATTACGTTTTGGCAGAGTTAAGCATTAACACGCTCATTAATTTGGTGGACTGGACAACTCAGGAGATTGGGAATGGGAGAACAACAATGCTTTGTTGCCTCACTGCTTTTTTTTTTTTTTAAATGAAAAAAAAAAAAGCTCTCAAAGAACTTGACAAGCATTAACTAAACTTAAATTGCATTGTTGGGAAGCATTATCACAGTTGTATAATATTAAATCTTGACCATTTTCTTTCACAGGATTTAATATTTTCTTTGATTTTTATTTAATTTACATTTATTTATTTATGTATTTATTTTAATTCTACAGAAATTGCCCTCCTACCAAGTTTGAGTTTGGGGTTCAAATAGGCTCATCATCTCAGAATCGAATTCACCTTGTTTTATGTCAAAACAAATCTAAACTGTAATTTCCATACGGTAGAACATAAGAACATAAGAAGTGCCATGCTGGGTCAGACCAATGGTCCATCTGGCCCAGCATCCTGTCTCTGACAGTGGCAAATCACGGTGGCTTGGGAGAAGCATGTGTCTATACTTAGGATGTGTCTATACTTAGTTTGCAACTGAAATATGCAACTGAGGTTATGAGTCTGTAACAAAACACCAAATTGGGCTAAAATCATCCAGGATTATAGGTAGGTAAAACTGGGGTACATAAAAGTAAAGTGATCTGCCTAAGAGTAAGGCAACATGAGTCGTTATCCGACATTGGGCCACCTTATACCATATTAGCTCATGATGCAACTGACCATCTGTCCAGCAGCCACCAGATGTTCACCTAATACTGCCCCAGAGTGGGAAGCTGGTCTACAGAGGAGACGAGAGCCTCCATCCATCTGTGGGGGGACAAGAAAGTGCAGTACCAGTTTGTGAATTGTTACCAATATGAGCATATTTTTCAAGACATGAGACAGTTGGAGTACAATACGGATATGCCTCAGTGTCACCAGCAGGCATAGGAACTGAGAACTGGATACAAAAATATCTGGGACCACAACTTAGAGACTGGCTGTGGCAGGTACCTCCCACCATTCACAGGAGTCGGGACAGTCAACTGTGCCCATACCACTATCTTTAGGATACCACTCCTGCCAGTTGTCCTCAGTACCTCCATCTCTCACGGCGGAGTCCATACTGCTCAGCTGAGGCCTTTTGCAGGTACTTGTGCTGTGTGATCGGCTTCATTCTGGTTCTCCGCACCACCTGCCTCTGCTTCCTCTGGATGTACTGGACCTCTTCCGGGCAGGTCTCTCACTCATCCACTTGCTTTGCTGCAAGCTTGCCCCCTTTTCCATGGCACTTGGTGGCAGCCCAGTTGTGGTGTACACATACATCCGCTATCAAATGCATCAGGGTCTCTGTGCCCTGGGGTAAGTGTTGTCTGAATCCACCCTCAAAGTTCCAGGACCATTCAGGAACCTCGCTTTCAAGGTTAACAGTACTTAAAATCGTCCATCAATATCTGTTCACATAAACACAGTTGATATCATAGCAACTCTGGGTGCCTCTTCCTTAGCTCCCCACCCCCCATGGTGAGGCACAGTCCCTCCTGCTGCCAGAGTCTCCTTGGGTTTCTGGCTACATCACCCCCAGGAGCTCTCCAGTGTATGGTTCAGCTTCCCGGTTCAATGACTCCCCTGTAGCCCAAACTGGGTGCCTCTGGCAATGCCCCTCTGGCCAGACACAATCCCTCCTCCTCCTATGAGACAGAGTCCTCCTGGCTCCTGCCTCTCCTCCCTTCCTTTCGGCTTTGGAGCAACTTCTAAGCCTGTAAGCTGGCTTGGCCATGCCTAACCCAAGTGGTCCCTCAGGTCCTACAGCTACCTAGCATTAGTACACCTTAGCTAGATTCTAGGTTTAGGCAGCTGTATGTCATTTAGGCACTATCCTCTCTTCTACTTAGCACCTATACTGGCCTTCAGCACCCTCTAGGAGCAAGCCTCGAGCCATAGGTCCATGATGTTATCCACCTTAAAGGACCAGGCTCATACACACAACCTGTCCCTGCTACAGGTATGTTATACAAATTTTGATTTTCTTCTCAGAACATGATCATCTTCCTTTAGTTTTGGTCTTGCCTTTAGTAATTAGTTTTGATAAACCAATTGGAGTTTTCCAATAATAGTACACAGAGAATGTTATGGAATACAGATATTGCTGATAAATGTTTAGATGTTAGTAATACTTGACTTCCCTTGTTAGATCCTTATTTGAAGGAACTTAATAATCATAAGGAGTTGCTGAAACTATATTAACAAATGCTTTCAATGGTCTTTTTACACAGATGGAGGTGGGTGGGGAGATGGGTGTTTTACTGTGGTGAGTGGAGGTGGGTGGGTGTCCTTTTACACGGACACACACACACCTACATCCATCTTCACCCACATCCACCCACGAAGACTCCTTCAGTTTTCCGGAGAGCTCCGTGGGTGGAGGTGGGTGGAGATGGGTATGCAATGGGTGGAGGTGGGTGTTGCACAGGAGCACGCATGCACCCCCACCCATACTGCCCAGTGTTCATATGGGCGAACACCCATCCCCCCCACCGCCGTTTACAAGGATGCCCCCCCAGCCACATGCCCGCATGAACACTGAGTTGGGGGGTGGGGAGGTGGTAGTGTAAAAACGGCCAAGAAAACAAGGCCCTTTTCACACAGACACTCTAACATTGATAAAATGGGTGTTACATTTTATTATACATGTTGCAGGGCTGCAGGTGTGCTCTATGGGTGCCCTGCAATGTGTATAATAAAATATAACACCCATTTTATCAGTGGGTGATTTCAGACGTTACGGGGCCCGTTGGCCCTGTACCGAAATCACCCCATTCATTCCCTGCCGGGGTCACCCCATCACGCCATAACAGACGTGCTGGGGGGATCCCAGCGGGGAATCTGGGAGGGGGCGGGGCTGCGCGGCACAACATACGGCCGCACGGCCCCACCCCCTCCATGCTCCCGCCGCCTGTCCTCCGGGGAGACGGGCGGGCGGCGGGGCCAATGCGGCCGCCGCCTCGGGCCGGATTCGCCATGGCCCAGGATCCCGCCGGGGATCCCGGGCCATGGCACCCGGCCAGATGTTACTTTTGTTTGGTCCCCGCTGGGGATCTCTTTGACCACGCTTCCCGGGATATTCCCCCGGCTAGCCCGGGAAGCGTGGTTCAAATTGACCCCATGCGGGTATTGACCATGGCAAACATCTGGCGGCCGCCAAACAGACGTTCGAGACACATTGACCACAGGTGCATATTCACCGTGATTCACTGTGATCTCGTAACATCTGAAAATACCCAGTGTTTGAGTGTCTGTGGGAAAAGGGCCCATGTTTTGCAGAAGGGTATTGTTTGGCACAAACCTTGGCGTGATGATGTTTGTAATAAGAAAAACATTGATTTGATAACTTATTTAAGAGAATTTAAATTAAAGCTCATATGAAAAGGTTAAATGGGCAAAAAGAAGATATAAATGCTTGTTACAGGTTGAGAAAAGAGACTATGAATAGAGGCTATGGGAAGAATTAAATGAGGCAATACAGCATAAAGATAATAGAGGTTTTTGGCAGATAGTTTCTAAGGGTACTAAAATTTACTAACAAAACCCAGGTGTTATGTTGATTTGAATTGCTGGGTTAAATGTTATGATAAATTTCATACTAGATTAAGTGAAGAAAATTTATCAGATTGTGAATTTAATAATTATCTAGCTGCTAATCAACAAAAGTTTTGATATATTTCTAATCTTAAACTAGGGAAAGCCCCTGGTTCAGACCTTGTTCCAAATGATTTTTTTAGGCATTTTTGTCATGATGGATTCCCCTTTGAAAAGTATTTCAGATAACATTATATATCAAACAATTTCCCAAACAACTGGAAGCAAAATAATATAATTTCTGTTTTTATAAAGGGTTTTACAGTTGACCCTGATGCCTATAGACCAATTAGCCTGATTAGCATACCTCAAAGATTTATGGGAAACATCAGGTATTTTCAGACGTTACGAGATCACAGTCAACCACGCTCAATTCCGCATGGTGGCTGTGATTTCGGCATGTCTGTTGGGGGAAACGGATGTTTCCCCCCAGATGTTACCACGGCGTGGAATTACATTCACCACGTGAGCAGCCCAAGTGGAGGGACCGGCGGCCGCCACATGTTGAATGTAATTCCATGCCAGGGTGAATCCCGGCATCTCGTCTGGTCGGGCGCCATGGCCCAGGATCACCGGCGGGATCCTGGGCCGTGGTGAATCCGCCCCGACGCAGCGGCCTCATTGGCCCCGCCGCCCACCCGTCTCCCCGGAGGGCGGGCAGCGGGCTGTGTGGAGGGGGCGGGGCCGTGCAGCCGCACGTTGCACCACACGGCCCCGCCCCCTCCCATATTCCCCGCCGGGATCCCCCCGGCACATCTGATACGACGTGATGGGGTGATCCCGGCGGGGAATGAATTGGGTGATTTCGGTAACGGGCCAACAGGCCTCGTAACGTCTGAAATCACCCATCTATTGATTTATCTACAATCCTACATAAATGAATTTAATGTTTTAGGTGAGGAACAAGCAGGGATCCAGGCAGAATACTCGTGTATACCTATATCATTGTTTTGCTTTAATTTGTCCTATTTCCAAGCATACCAGAAATAACTTTTTTTTCGCCATTTATTTTATGGATATAAAAGGTGCTTTTGACTCAATAGATAGAGCTTTTCTAAGGAAACAAATGATGGCCTTTAAAATTGATAAAACTTTATTAAGTTTGATTATAAATTAATACTCAGGGACTTCTGCTAGGATAAGATTTGGAAGACATAGAGAACTCTTTAATGCATTTCAGATTTCCAGAGGCGTCCCTATGTCAAGGATGTTTATTGGCACCTCTTCTTTTTAATTTGTTTATGAATGACTTAAAAGCTAAACTATTTTCATCTTCCTAAGATTCAGATGGATAAGATATTATTATTATGAACAAAAATTTATATAGCGCCAGCAGTGTACCTGGCACTTTACAAAGTAATAAAATAGACAGGGTCCCTGCCCCTAGGGCTTACAATCTGAGAGACAGGAGCTGGGGGAGAGAC
>QEPC01001038.1:276757-328489 GCA_003113815.1 Sphenodon punctatus | reverse complement strand
GTCCTCGAGCGATGACAGCCGAGGATGCTGGGAGCATATGCAGACGAGCTGCAACCTCACCAGTCCTTGACCCGCTGGTCGGTGGAGCTTGGGCCGGCAGGAAGGCCAAGCCCCAGGAGAGTCGTGGTGGTCCTCGAGCGATGACAGCCGAGGATGCTGGGAGCATATGCAGACGAGCTGCAACCTCACCAGTCCTTTTTTATTATATGCAGACAATGCAGTTCTTATGTTTTTAAGTAAAATTGGTCTACAACGCTTGCTTGATTCATTTAAGAATTACTGCAGTAATAATAATTTAGAAATAAACATTACTAAATCTAAAATTATGGTTTTCAGACCTAGGAAGATTACTAATAAATGGTTTATTAATAGTACATTCTTGGAAGTGGTTTCTACCTTTTGTTACTTTGGAGTAACATTTTCTAAATATGAAATCACAACAATATATTGAGCGTGTAGCTATAAAAGAACTGAGGTGGCATCTGATATTCTCTTGTTGTATAATAAATCAGGTTAAAAAAAAGCCATGACAGCAGCTTTAAAGGCTGCTGGAGATAAGATTGAGCCTATATTACTTTATGGAGCTGAATTGTGGGGTTGGGATAAGAATAGCAGTATGGGAATTGACAGAGTTTTGAATTTTTTTTTACAGGAACTTCTAGCAGTGCATAAAAATACCCCAGGTAGGTTATCACAGCCATACATGGGCATGATCAATATTGTGGCAAAGACCCATCTGAGATATCTACATTACTGATTGTTCTTATTCTCCAAGCAGATATCCAAAGAAGTGTCTGTTGGAGTCTGAAAGTTTACAAGAACCTTTTTCCTTTTTATGATTAAAGGATATTAAACATGTAGTGGGGCTGATCTCAAGCCCCAGGGACGTGAAACCTGCGCACAACCCATGCACACTCCCGTTACGGGAACTGTGGTGTGTGTGAAAACCTCACGGAGATCATACAGAACTCACACATGCCTAAGCAGTGCACGTGTGAGTTCTGGATAATGATCATTGATTGTACATGGGCTTGGAGATAAATATACGGGTATCAATAGATTACCTTTATTCTTAGATAAAAGTGAAAATGACTTGTGACTAATGGATATTAGTATACAGACTGAACTGGATATAGTTTGATGATCAAAATGTGCTCACTTTAAAAAATATGTTAAAAGTGAATTTAATTTAGAACCATATTTCAATATTGTCTTGAAAAATAAACATAGGGAAGCAATTAATAATTTTCATTTTGTCCAAATAGATACTGCTCTGCGGAAGGGAAGGTGGGCTAAAGTGCCCTGTCATATAGGATCTGTGCATGTGGGTCAAATGTTGTTGAAGATATATGTCATTATTTGTGGAATTGTCTATTATACCAGAACTTAAGGATAAGATATCTTATCCCAGCTGTGACTAACTTAAGGTATTGGACTCTGAAAGAAAAAAGAAACAATACAATATGGCTATTGAGAAATGATTCATATCCTATATGCTTTAGGATCCTTTGTGGTAAAAGCACAGAAAATAAATGATTTTTAGCACCCAGTAATTAGATTCTTTTTCCTTTCATTTTATATGAAAATGTATAAAGTTAAAATGTATTTAATATATTTGTATTTTATATTAATTTTAAATGTTATTGGCTTATGAACGTAAAATTTTATTACGTATTGCTCTTTATGTATTTATCAATTTGTTGTTATTTTCTTTGTTTTTGGCATTTAAGCCATAAATAATAATATTTATGTATGAGTTAGTAGCAGAGTTCCTAGCAGAGTATGAGTTCCTAGCAGAGCTAGGAATCCATTCTTGTTCTCTCACCATTACTTCATACAGAATTTTGAAACTTTTCACTTTTAGATCACTAGTTCAAAGCAATCTCAAATCATCACTAATGAAAGGTCCGTATATCTCACTAGCTAAAGCTGAAGTCTGTAAATCCATTATCATCAATCGTTCCCTAGTGTCTGATGGGTAATTGGTTTACTAGTTGTCAGTGGATCAGTTTTGTATCCCCAAATCTATAATCATAACAGGTGTCCCTTTGGACAGCAGTAAGGGTGATTTCAGACGTTACGGGCGCCCGATTTACCATAGTGGATTCCCAGCAGTGGCGAACTGGCTAACCACCCCCCATGGGCAAGAGAGGCCCCAAACAGACATGACAGGAGTGGGACCACGGCAGAGAATCGGACCAGCAGACCACGCCCAGGGCAGTGCAACAGATGTTACTCCGATTCCGGGCCAGGCTGTGGTCAAAGCACCTGGAAGGCGCCGGGGCGGCTCATCCCGGCTGCTGCCATGTGCTCTTTAAATTTCCCTCCCCGGCCTGTGTTGTTGCTGGTTACCTGGCAGCAACATTGCGTGCTTTGTCCCCGGCTGGGAATCATTTTCTTTGATTTCAGTCGGTGGTTGCCATCCAGACGTTACTTATTTTTGTTTCCCTCTGGGAATCTCTTTCACCACGCTTTTGGAGATGGTCCAGGCCGAAGGTCCGGAAGCGTGGTTGATTTTGACCCCATGTGGGTATTGACTGTGGTGAACATCTGGCGGCCACTGAACAGAGGTTCAGGGCTCTTTGGTCCTGCCGGATTGACTGTGGTTCACTGTGGTTGACTGTGATCTCGTAACCTCTGAAAATACCCTAAGTGTGAGTCCAATGCCTAAAATTGTGTGTGTGTGTGTGTGTGTGTGTGTGTGTGTGCGTGTGTTACACTCAAGTCAACCTCTCACCTCAACTAAATTCTCTGGTGTGAAGTCCATGTGTCGGCCCTCTAAACTAGGGTGAGTTGCAACAATTGTGTCATAAGCTTAAGACATTTAGAGGCTGGGGAAGTCGGATTTTAAGTATTGTCCAAACCCCACATCCCATGCCTACACTGCCAGGGGGGAAAATAATGAATCTTCTGCTGCTCTCCTGAACTTTCCTGATCCCAGGTGGTTCACTCAACTCCATGCAGCCGCTCTCCACTCAATTAATCAATGAGAATGGGTGGGAGTGGGGCATGGTTAATTGTATATTGGAAGAGTGGAGCTGAGTCTCCTGGTCATCTTGGAGCTAGCAATACCAGGTGACTAGGAAACTGGACTCAGCAATCTTGAAGATGGTAGTTGAGGGATTCAGTCAGTCACCATGATATGGTATTGTAGATACAAGAGGCTCAGGATAACTTTCCCTTTGGCCCTGCTAAAAAAGAAAAAAAATGGGCCTGCTTAAGATGCATAACACACTCAGAGTTGAAATGTAGATTATTCAGTGCAAAAGCAGAACTCATAAAAAGTATGCCATGTCAGGATCGAACAACTTAAAGAGAAAGAGTGATCCAAGTCATCCATGACCATTGTTTATAAGGTTATGTGTGTCTTCAGATGTGACGGTGCTGAATCGCTGCCATAAACTTACCCCCTCTGGAATCGAACCACCATTGTGGTCAGGATCCAGTGAGGTCCCCAAACTGACACGATGGGGGCCTGACCACCGGGGAGGGTGGAGAACCATACCTTCCCCCCGCAAATGGGCAGTCATGGCAGCCAAAGACAGGCACCATGGCATATTGGGATTTCAAACGTGAAAGTCCGCTTTACTCCTGGTTAAGCAACTGGATCCTGGTCATGGTGGCAACTAGCATGAATGGGACTTGGGAACTTCCCCAGGTTACAACCCAGGCTATCCCAAGCCAGGGTCAGGAGCAATCCTGGGCAAACATGTGGTGCCCAGGATGCAGCTGCTTTCTAACGTGGCAGTGGCCCCTCTGCCAAAGTGGGATAAAACATGGCAATGTTGGACACCATTATGTTTGAAAGCACCCTATCTCTGTCTCTCTGTCTATCAAGCCAATACAATTTAATTTGTTTGTGCCTTCTTTTGTGTGTGTTTGGATGATTTGCTTCTGAGGCGTTCACACTTTAATTTAAATACATTAAAAATCCTTTAGCTAGAGAAACATGATAAAGCAAAGCAATGTCCTTCAAAGTGTCTTGATAGACTTTCACATGATGGTCATCTTGAGCTCTGATAACATCTTGAATGCTTCTCCCTTTGCTTTATCTCTCTCTCCACAACTTCAGCTCTCAGATTAGCTTTCATATATATATTTATATTAATGTTCCCAAGTCTGTGTGCATACAAGGCAGCCCAATGAGGTTTTTAGGGAAGTCTTTGGAGACCAGAGTGCTTAAGAATTTTGATGTGATGGAAAGGCCCAGGGTCCATAAAGGAATAAAAGGCTTGGTATTGAAATCAGTATGGTGGCATCACAGTTATCTGTTCATTAAAGGAAAAGGAGATGTCTTGTATGTATGTTTTTGTCTCCCTTCTTTTCTTTGCCTTAATGTAAGAAAATATCAAAATCTGTGAGAACTATATGACCTCATTTTACTGTCTGGGGACCTGAAAGACATAAACAGTGGTGTTTTTCCTTCCCTTGTCTTTAAAGTGGTTTTATAAATGAAAAACCAAGCATTTTTTTTTTTAAAAAAAAGCACTTTCAGAGAGTCTCTCTACGGACATGAACTATGACTTGGATGTTAGTTAGTGTGTGGAGGTTATTGTAGAAGACTTAATATGATACTAAGGTTCAAAGATAGCAACTGTTCGCAGGGAAGAGAATGAGAGAGAAAAAGAAACAGACTTCTTTCAGAGCATCTTTATCCAAAAGGAAGGGCACTCTGCGGGTATGGCTAATCCTTGGAGACAGAAAGAGCATTGGTAATATTTGGAACACTGACCATTTTAAAACTTCCAGCAGTGCTTCAGGGTGATTTCAGATGTGATGGGGCAGCGTTCGCCCTGGCACAGAATCACTCTTTTGAGTCCCCGCCAGAATCAACACGTCACGGCCAGCAGACGTGCTGGACGATCCCGACGGGGAATCTGGGGGGGGGGGAACGGGGCTGCGCGGCACAATGTGCAGTAGCACAGTCCCACCCCCCCATGCTCCCCCAGCCACCCGCCCTCCTGGAGACGGGTAGGCACAGCAGCCAATCCGGCTGCTGTGTCCGATTCCCGCCCGAGGTCTGGGCCATGGCCCAGAATTGGCGCTAGTAACAGACATTACCGACCGCCAATTCCTGGCTGTGGTTCAGCTAACCACGCTTTCAGAGATGGTCCCTGGACCAACCTCAGAAAGCATGGTTATTTTGATTCCCGCCGGAGGTTCACTGTGGTGAACATCTGGCGGGCATCAAACAGATGTTACGGGACTGTTCCCCACCACAGGGTATTGGCTGTGGTTGAGCGTGATCTCATAACGTCTGAAAATACCCTCAGTTTGCTTTGGTGGTGGTGTGAGGGGAAAAGCATACCTACGGTATCTGTCTAGTGTCAGAAGAATGACTAATGGTGAAAACAGACATAATGCTAACTCCACTTTAACTCCACCTTAACATTTCTTATGCATGTGGCAGGGTGTTGCATAGGGCATCAATACAGTCCTGCAACATGGGGTATTTTCAGACGTTACGAGATCACAGTGAACCACGGTGAATACCCACCTGTGGTCACTGTGGCCGCATGTTGCGCCACGCGGCCCCGCCCCCTCCCAGTTTCCCCGCCAGGATCCCCCCGGCACGTCTGATATGTCGTGACGGGGTGACCCCGGCAAGGAATTAAAGGGTTGTTTTCGGTACGGGGCCAAGCGGCCCCGTAACGTCTGAAAACACCGATGGATAAGAAATGTTAAAGTGGAGTTAAAGTAGAGTTAGCATCATGTCTGTTTTCACCCCAGTGTCAAGGAAACAGAAAAGGGGGGACCTCAGTTCAAACAAGCATAGAGCGGAACAGGGTGGTGATTGGCTATACATTAAAAGTAGTGAGAGTTTATTAATATTAAATTCACTGAATCCAGTTAATACATGCACAAAATGGGCTGGATTCTCACCTACTGTAAATCAGTGTTGTTCCATCAACTTTACCCTCAACTTAACCCATGAAAAATATGATGTTGTTTATCCCATGGGGTAGATTTTTACCCCAATCCTTTCTCACTTAGATTGCTTGAATGTGTCAACTAATATCAGACCTCTTGGTGTACATTTCTACACCACGCTGTGGTAGAAATCTACCCCATAGTAAAATGAATTGGGTTCTGTTTCTACCACAGGGTAGAGCTGCAACCATCGAATTTGGGGTACTCGACTTGCGCCAGTTGCCTTTGGGCACCATTTGGTACCCAAACATGACTTGATGGGCTACCCGACTCCCTGAAACCCAGGTTAATTCACCTCACTGGCCAGACTGCTGTTTTCGTGCAGACTTCTTGCTTCTCCCTGGCCTGCGTACTGGTCAGCTGAACGAGGAACTTCCCCGCTTCACTTTTCTGAGTGGGGGATCAAGGAGTTCCCTGTTCCCAGTCAGCCCCAGTAATATCCATATTTTTAGTCACTCGGTACCCCTTGGGGGTCGGGTACCCCATTAGGTGCCTGATGGGAGTGGCAGAAAGGTGGGTAGTTAAAGTGCTACCCGATACAGCTCTATCCCAGGGCCTTTTTGTTCACGTTCGTCTCACACACACACACACACACACACACACACACACACACACACACACACAGAGCTAATGGTAAGGTATCCAACTTTCCTTTGGGGATGCACTTCAGGTGACAATGTCCTAAAAGTACAACATTGGAAGCCACTACCTTGTGAGTTATTGCAAGAGATATGCACCCGGGCTAGGAATGTATCAAAAGGATTAAGATGAAATTAATGGAATTCTGGGAAATTATCCCACTGCAAACATGATAAATGCACTGTACATGCACATACATATACATACCCAAACAGAGAGAGAGAGAGAGAGAGAGAGAGAGATTTTAAAGGATTTGCTGTTCTCTGACTCATAATTTTTTCTTATTCTGAACTTTGGAAAGCTAAACTACACAGCAAGCTTTCTACTCACAATCTCTAAATGCCGCCACAGCAAAGCTTCTTCCAGATTAAAACTGACAAGCTGTGCTTTAAATTTTCATCCTACTTAAAGCTAGGAATGCTACAGCTGAATGTGCTAGAAGATACCTCTCTACCTCTTAGAGGAAAGTATCCTAAGAGTCTTAAAAATAATAATTTTTAAAAGCTATTAGAGGAGTGTAAAACCCATTGTGAAGACAGAGGCATTGTCTAATTTTAGCATAACACAAATTGGGCATCTCTCTGCATGTGTCTTTACTGAGGATGCCCCTGTATTTTCTTTCCATTTTCTGCTCCCTTCCATCAGAGCTTTATGTCAAAGTAGTCTTTCTTTGAAAGTGAATATTTATTATTATTATTATTATTATTATTATTACACCAAAATTGTACCTGGCACTTTACAATCATTAAATATAGACAGGTTCCTGCCCCAGCGGGCATACAATCTATGAGAGACAAGGGAGAGGGGAACAGAGGGAGAAACAGAAGTACATTCATGCATGTGTTATTAGCTTAGCCACAGGAGAGAAGGGGACTCTGAGTAAATCAGGGATCAGACTAAGGTGATGAGGAACTAGGGAAAGCCTGATGGAAGAGGTAGGCTTTCAGAAGGGATTTGAATGTTGTGAAGGAGAAAGAATGAATGTATTCAGAGAGGGAATTTCAGGAGGGGCAGCAAAGGACAAGGTTCCAAATACGTTTTAAGCAGCAATGGAGTTCTGATGTGAGCAAGAGAGGGTGGTGCAAACAAAGGTGATGGTGTTTGCTAAGTAGAAATGCACACAGGTAGGGCTGAAACAAGCAACTAAATTGCTCCTCGCAATAAATTTTGCCATATCGGGAACGAGGCTCTATTTCTTAGACGTTTCTTATTACCAATGAAATTTTTCAATTCTAGCAAAATACCATCCTGATGTACCGACTTTCTGCTTACCATTTACTGTGTAGAGTACCATCAATTTAATGCTTACCGCATTGCTGAGAGTACAGTTTTACTTCCGGGTTTGTTATTTCTGAGCCAATCACTGTGCAAATAGCCCACCCTTTAACCAACTCCAGTACTCCTGAACCTCCACGCCAGTGCCTTCAATCAGAATTGTTTTTCTCTGTTGTTCCCTTTGCTTTGACCAATCTGCAACTGATTGGAGATTAGCAAAGCATTCTGCATCCCAGCCGATGAATGTCAAGGAAGTACAAGGGAAGATGGAGTGCAAGAAATGTGGTACTGCATCAGTATTACCTCTCAGGATATGAAATGGATGGGAAAGCAGTAAATGGCAAAGAAGTAAACGGGATCCCAGTAAGCAGAACCGAGAAACAAAATGTTGATTGAGACATTACCAAGTACCGATAGTTTCTCGATTTCACTGAGATGGTATCGGGAACCAGGATTTCAATGGGGCCAATTCCATGCCCCACGGACGTTGCACGCACCCCCGCCCCATGTGTACATGCGGACAATTTCCACATGGCACAATGTGCTGGCATTAGGGGTGCACGCCATTCCCATGTGCATGGGGCATGTGATCGGCCACACCAAGATTTTCCATTTTGGAAAAATCTTATTTCAGATCTAATAATAATATAGTCATCCATTTCTTGCTATTCACTCTCAGCTCTCATTACTAGGCCATCCCATCCCCTAACCAACTTGGCTAATAGTCATTTATGGATGTATCCTCTTAGAATTTATCCAATCCTTTTTTGAAATTAATTATTTGAAACTACCCTTTTAAAAAAAAAAAAAATCTTTACAACATTCTTTGGCAATCAGTTTCACAGGTTAACTGTATGTTGACTGCGGGGGGAAGTGTCCTTTGATTTGTTTTAAATCTCCCAGTTAATTCCATGGGGTGACACAGGTAAATAACAGCTCCCTCTTCATGTGCTCCACACTAGTTCTATTTTTATAAACTTCTATCGTACCCCCTCCCCCCTTAGTTGTCTCTTCTCTCATCTGAAGAGCCCTAACCTATTGAGCCTCTCCTCATACAGAAGTAGTTCCATGCCTTTGATCAGCTTTGTTGCCCATCTCTGTGTTTTTCCCCTGAGGACCAGCCTTCACAGGGTGACCTGGGGTGACCACCCTGGGCTCCACTCTTTTCTTTACTTTTGGGACCCCCACAGTGACCCCCATTTTCACCAAGTCAGGAGATGGGGGGCCCATTTTCTTCAAGCAGGGCCCTCAACACAATCATCTCTCTTGTCCTCTGGAGCGTACACTCAAGGGGAAAGGGGGGAAACCACTAGGGGCACACATTTTATTTTCATCCTGGGTCCTACAAATTCTAAGGCTGGACCTGCTTTTTCCATTTATTTATTTTTTAGTATGTGAGGGCCCTGAAACCCCAGTCTCCAGAGCACCAGCTTGGCTGCTGTTGCCATCAACCAGGCTGGAAAAGAAGGTCAGGCGTGCCCCTTGTGGGGCGGAGGGAGGAGGGGGAGATGTTTTAAGGCCCTCATCCTTGACACATACACACACACACCCTGGGCCTTTGGGAGCATCAGCCTAGCTTCTGGTGCCACCTGTTTCCACTGTTTCTATTCTCTCCTCCCTATATCTCTTCCCAGTCTGTACCTGACCCAACCTTCTCCTGTCTGACTTCCCTCTGACCCTGCCTCCCAGATTTCTGATTGGGTACAAGAAGGGTGGCCATTGGTCCTGTTTTATATAGGACAGTCCTGTGTTTTTTTTAAAGATTTGTCCTTTGTTTACACATTTTTGTCTGTATTTTACACATGCTGCTGGTACTGTCACTTTCACCCCCCTCCCACCCTGGAAGTCATGATCTCATGACTTCTGGGTTTAACAGCAGCATTGGCAGCATGTGGACTCAGAGGTGAGCCAGCGGTCCCAGGACTCGGGTGTGGAGAGGAGTGTTAGGGTTACCATACCAAATATGCCAAATATGCCCCCCAGCTGGAATTTTGCCAGTACCATTGCATCCCATTCCATGCCCCTTGCTCAGCAGTTGTTGCTGAGCCCTGGCTGGGGAAAGGAAGGAGGTGTGAGACATCTGCACTCTTCCTCGCCCCATGCCCTGTATTCTCTCCCCCATGTCCTGTATTCTGGGCATGCATCAATGGTCACCCTGGGTATAAGCCAGTATGGCATGCTGGTGCTTGGTACCAACAGGAAGCTGGGTGGAACAACTCCTATCCATTCTTGTCACCCTGGCTCCTCCACATCGCACTCCTTGCTCTCCTCATGCTGTTCTCCACTCCACCCTTCATTGTGTTCCTGACCCCTTGACTCTGAGTGCCTTGACACCCACCCGTTTTGACTCCTGGTCCCTTGAACCTCTTTGTGTATGCAGCCTTCTTGCTTCTAGCCGTTTATGCCCTTGAGCATAGCCTCTTATTCTAGTTCTCTTGCCTGGGTGTTCCTAACTCTGTGTTCCCTAGTTTCATACACCCAACCTCAGGTTTCTTAGTACTTTGTTCCCTGGAGTGATTCCCTTGCTTCCTTGTTTCCTGTACTCTTTCTGTGTCTTCCCCCTAGACCTCAATGATGAGCCTTACTCTCCCTGAGATCAGAAAATGATGATGAGTACTCTACCTGAGACTGGAGGATGGCTGAGAAATCTCCCCTTCCCTTGCTCCTAGCCCCCTCTCTGGTTCCCAGGCTAGGGATGGGTGAAAGTGGTTTGGAAGTTAAGAGTTCGGCCCAAACTCAGCCTGTTTTGATGACCGAACACGAACATGAACACGAACACGAACGTACCAAACCAAACTCAATTCTGAACATCGAAATGACCGAATAGTTTGGTCAGTTTGGATTGCATTTGGGTGAGTTAGGGTGGCTACAACGTGGTGTCACTGGAAGACCAAATGTGGCAGGGAAATGGAGTCAGCTGACTCAGCTGAGGAGCAGACTTCCAGGCACCAGGGGTGAAGGGTGGAGACTGGCTTGGAGTAGCAGCCAGCCTGCCCAATCACCATCCCTTTTCGCCTCAGACCACTGGCTTCACAGTCTGCAATTGGCCATGGTCTAGGCTGCATGGAGCCAATGGGGCTTGCGGTGAGGCGGGCGCAGCAAGAAACAAAACTGTCTGCCTCCCCCCTTCCCAACACCTTCTGAGCTAGTCACTGTTCCTGAACAGCAGGCATTTCAGAAGGTCCCTCTCACAGCAGTTCCCAGCTCCTGAATCCATTGCCATCCTCCTCCCATTTCACCCATCCAACCCATCTACCCCCATATTCTCATTCATTTATTTAGCTTAGCTTAGATAGATTTAGGGGTTGTTATTTTTTTTTCTTTTTATCCCTCCCTGTGTTCCCTGTGTTCAATCTTCCTTCCTCCCTGCCCCCTCCATTGAATCCTTTCCTTCTCCATATATTCCATTCCTGATTCCCTTCCCTTCCCCTGTTTTTTTCATTTAGAGTAGGATTATTAGATTGATTTAGGTTTCATTTCAGTTTTGTACCCCTCCTTGTGTTGTTTGTGATTCCCCCATCCCATAGATAGATAGATAGATAGATAGATAGATAGATAGAAGTTAGTTTAGTGATAGAGATAGCATTTAGTGATTTCATTTTAGTGTTTGTAGGAGTAGGCCTGTGTACTTATTAGATAACCCATTTAGTTCATAGCATTTAGAATAGTTAATAGCAGTTAGATTTAGTGTAGATATATAGATATAATATTAGATTATTATTTTATTTTATTTTTTAAATCCATATGAAAACATTATTTTCGAGGGAGAAATGGAGAAGGGAAGGAGAGGCCAGTCTTTTGCCCATAGGGGAGGCAATGGGGCACGTGCCAGAGGCGGTCAGGGCCATGCCAGGGGAGTGGCAGCAGGCAGCAGCAGTAGCCGGAGCACATCACCACACCCCAACAGGCTTCAGCGGCTCAGTGTCGCCTCCTGGCAGACACTGCCATGCAGGGTAATGGAAGACCTGCAGGAATTGAGGCTGCGTCCATCTCTGCTGCTGGTGGTGCTGGAGCAGGTGCTGGGGCTGCTTCTTAATGTTCCTCCAGGGCCACCAATGTCCCCCACTGTCAAGGCAATCCCCAAGAATCCAGAGCTGGTGGATCCCACCCCAGCTGCTAGAGGCAGGGCCCGATTCCCGGACAATGCCAGTAGGGAGAGGAGTAGCAGCAGCAGAAGCAGCACTAGCAGATACATAGAGGGGCACAGGTAGAGTGCCAGAAGCATGGTGGGCACAGGCAGTCTTGCCTCAGGGTCCCAGTACTCCCCTTCCCGGGACATCACCGTGATCACGGACAGTGAAGAAGAGGCAGACACTAGTGCCACAGAGGAGATGTCTATAGCTGAGGCGATGCCTGACCCTCCTCCCAGAGCTGCATCACTAGTGCCATGAAGTTCTCCCCCTCCCAGCAGTGCTGGCAGCAGTGCGTCCGCCGGGGCGGGCAAGAAGGCAGGAAGGGGGGGAATCCTCTGTCTGGGATCATTTTAAGCAGGTGCTTGAAGATGATTCCAGAGAGGTGCTGTGCACGCTGTGCAATAAGCTGGTGAAGCATGGGCAGGTGCTCGCCATCCTTGGCACAACTGCAATGGCAAGGCACCTCAAGGCATGCCACAGTGCTGTGTTGCTCAGCGGGAAGGCAGGGGAAGTGGATGCCATTGGGTTCCCGACTGCAGCGGCCAGTCACCCAGCTCATTCAGCGGGCCAGCATCCTGCACCAACTGCTGCTGCCTCTAGCATCAGGAGCAGTATGGGGGTAGAACAGCAGCAGGAGCCTCACTGAGTCAGCAAGGCCAACGTGTGGCCGGCCCTGTCGAAAGTGGCCAAGGGTATCCTGTCCTGCCCACCAACCAGTGTCCCCAGAGAGTGGGTGTTCGCCATTGTGGGGGACATTTGCGCACCACACCGCCTGACACTTTGGGCCAAGTTGGTGGAGCAGCTGCTGTTCCTGAACGTGAACTTTCCACTACTGGGATTCCCCGAACTGCCCCTGGACAAGGAGTGATGGTGCAGTGGCACACGCCATCCCATACCAGGGGCAGTCTTGGGACAGGGCTTCTCCTACTGAATCTGGGCTAGGGCTACTGCTGCTGTGCTGCAGCTGGCCACAGGGTGGGTAACATGTAGCCCCGCCCCCGGGGTAACATGTAGCCCCATGGGGTACCCGCCAGGCTGGGTAACATGTAGCAGGGTACCCGCCAGGCTGGGTAACATGTAGCCCCGCCCCCGGGTCATGACCTGGGGCCCTGCCGGGGGCCCCTGGATTGGTTATGGGCAGTCCACCTCCCAGATACCTGGGCAGGCTCCTGCAGGGTGGCCATGCCAGGGAGCTGGGGGTGGTCCATTGAGTGCACCTGCTGTCCCTGCAAGGGCCCTGGTGCACGGTCCAGCCTGCGCCCGGGCACGTGCGGGCTACAGCTGCATTCCTGCTGTCATCAACCTTCCACCTCTCAGTGTTGCTAGCCTGTTGTCCTCGCCACCCTGATTAGTGTGTAGGCTGTCCTGTATGTGTGCTCTGTTCCAGCAGCTGTGCTGGCTCCACACCCTACTCCTCGCTCACTTGCCATGCCATGTTGCCACCGGTGGCCTTATCGGCTCACCTTGAGACCCCCCTGCATCCCCTCCCATCCCTCCAGGGATTGTGGGACCCCTCTGTCCTTGCAATTAGTCTCCTGTTTCCTGGACCATGGCTGGCTGCACTTCCACTGGGCTCCTGTTTCCCAGCACCCTGTGTGACCTGTGGCATTCCCCAGCCATGCAATTGCTCCTGAGCTTCCCGGACAGCTTGTTCAGTGCCTATGCGAGTCTGAGCTCGGGGCTGTACTACTTTGGCTATGATGTGAGCGCCCGCGATTACCAGCTGCATGTGGAAACCCTGGGCCTGATTCCCTTTCCCGATGTGCACGTCCCAGAGATGAGGTGCTTGCATGTGGGGTGGTCGGCGGCTGAGACCATGTCTGATCTGTCTGTGTGCAGCCTGTTCACCAACACGGCCTGTCTGAATGAGGTGGGCTGCCCTCGCCGTGTCCTACTTTGGCTGTGTTCATGGGGCCCGTGGGTACCAGCGTGTATCACCAGCTGTTGGAGCTCCGTCACCTTCCATGACCCCCCCTGCCTCTGACTATGGCTTGTCCGAGCCAACTGAGGCAGACCTGGCGGCGCTGTCCGGTGTGTGAGCTGGTTCTGATGTGCAGTTGGGGCTCGCGCACAGGATCCCTTCAAGGCGTACCAACTGGTCGCCCACCACATGTCTGTGCTGGGCTACCGTCACAGTGTTCTTCAGTGGCCCCACTTTGTTCACCTGGCTGGCCACCCAGCCCCAGGCCCCCTCTTGGCCCCCTGTGGCTGGCTGTAAGGCCCCCTGTGCCTACTGTGCCCCTGTTGGTGGCCCTGCGGAGAGCTCCTGCCTCCTCCCTGCTGCCGTGGGCCAGTGCCTGCTTCCTCCATGATGTCCTGGCCTTGCAACTGTGCTGCTTGTTTCCCGGGATTCCACAGCCCCTGCCTGTGGCTCTGAGACCCCTCCAGGCTCCTCCCCTTTCTCCACCCGGCTCCCCGGGTTGCTGCAGACCTTCCTCATCCACCGTCGCTCCCTCCTGTGCCCATGACCCCCCCCTTGGGTGTCTCTGTGACCTCAGGGTTCTGTATAGTCTTATCTTCACCTCCCAGCATCTAGCCAGGGGTGTGTGTGCATCTGTGGACTGCCTGCACTGCTCCGGCTCTCCTGCATCCCCTCCATGGCACCCTCACCGGTACTTGGGGTGCCTGCCTGTCTTCCTCCTGGGTCATTCCCGGGCTGCTCCCTGTTCCATGTGGCCTCCCCCTGTGCCTGTGGCCTGGCCTTTTGGGGTCCCCCCCATTCCAGGACTGCCTGTGTAGCTGTGGGCGTGCCCGTGCAGACTGTGCTGTTGTGGGGGTTCTGGGTGCCATTTCCTGTGTTCTGCCATGCCCCCTCCCCCCCTGTGCCCATTGTGCCATGTGTGTTGTCTGTCCTGATGTGTCCCCCCTTCCCTTCCTTTCCCTTGTGGGTGTGAGTGCGCCCGGGCGTGTGCATGTGCTGTGAGTTCCACTGTGCCCTCGTTGTCTCTGTGCCTACTTTGTGTGTTGCCTCAGTGGCTCTTCTCCCTCTTCCCCCTCCCTTCCCATTTCCCTTGTGTGTGCATTACCTGTAGGTGCTTTTGCTTCCTCTGCCCTCTGTCGGCCATGTCTGCCTCCTGCCCCTCCCTGGTGGCTTCTGAGTGTTTTGACCATGGCCGGGAATCGGCTTCATGTCTCTTGCACTGCCCCGGCCCATGGTCTAATGGCCCAATTCCCTGTTGTTGTCCCGCTCCCGTTATGTCTGTTCAGGGCCTTCCTGGACCATGGGGGGTGGTTGCTCGGTTCACCACTGCAGGGAATCCACTGTGGTGAATCGGGACCACGTAACGTCTGAAATCACCCTATGTTAAGGCACTTACTTGGCATTTATCTTCAGTGCAAATATTATCATCATTTAGGGCAGAAGCTAAATTAACAAAATTTCTCTAACTCTCACATTCCTATATCATGCTACCAGCAAGCCTTTAAATATGTGGGACAAATGAGAAAACTGACCACTCCATGATAATGGGGAACATTCATCTCTCTAGAGAAAGAAATATCACTGGAATATTGAGAGGTAACTGAGGGAATAGAATAGATTATGTAGATTTCGTATGAGTAATAATTATGTGGTAATTAGGGTGAATTATACTAAAGGCAATAATTTATCCCTGTTTCTGCTTGTGAATTATAGTGAAGAGACTTCACTTATAACAAATTGTTGATTGTTTTATATTTTACATTACAGGCCTTTCCTAAATGACAACCGGTATCCCAAGTGGTTTTTAAGTTAACACCATTTTGTTTATAAAATCATAGAATTTTAGGACTGGAAGGAACCACAGGGGTTATATAACAGAGCCTCTTGCCACTAAGCTACTGCCATGAGACATTGGGGCTCTTGCTGACAGGGATAGTCAACGCCTCCCTTAGGGAGGGCAGGGTGCTGCCTGACTGCCTCAAGGAGGCGGTGTTGCATCCCCTTGCTCAAGAAGTCATGTTTGGATGTTGATGCCCTGGCCAGCTATCAGCCAGTCTCTAATCTTCCCTTTTTAGGGAAGGTTATTGAACGGGTGGTGGCTCGGCAGCTTCAGGGGCATTTGGACCAGGTCAGTTTTCTTGATCCTTCGCAGTTGGACTTTCATCCAGGTTATGGCACGGAGACTGTACTTGTGGCATTGGTCGATGACCTCTCCCATGAGTTGGACTGGGGTCACTCGATCCTGCTGATCCTGTTAAATATCTCAGCTGCATTTCATACAGTTGATCATGAGTTGTTGGTAACTTGGCTGCGGGACCAGACAGGGATTATCGAGACTGTTCTTGAATGGTTCTGCTCTTTCCTGGCTGAGAGAACCCAGAATGTGGTCCTGGTGGAGTTTTCATCTCCCCCCCCGCCCCCCGGTCTTCACATGTGGGGTTCCGCAGGATTCCATATTATCCCCTCTCTTGTTGAATGTGCATATGCAGCCTTTGGGAGAGGTCATCAGGGAGTTTGGGGTGAGGTGTCATCAATATGCTGATGACACCCAGCTATATCTCTCATTTTTGTGTGACTCAGGCCTGGCAGTCTCGGTGCTTACCCCGGTGTCTGTCAGCTGTGGGGGATTGGATGAGGGCAAGCCACCTGAAACTAAATCCTGACAAAACGGAGGTGATGGTTGTGGGGAAGGCTGGGGGGAGTAGTGGCCCCCAACATTGATGGGGTCTATCCTTCCCTGATTTCACAGGTGCAGAATCTGGGGGTGCTCCTGGACCCGCAGCTCTGCCTGAATGTCCCGATGGAGGCCGCAGTGAAGGTGGTATTTTGCCAGTTACATCTGGTGCAGCGACTTAGGCTGTATGTCTCGGTCTTAGATCTGGCCACAATCGTCCATGCTTTTATTACCTCGAGAGTACATGTAGAGTGCATTACTACTGCAATGCACTCTACATGGGGCTACCCTTGGTGCTGGTTTGGAAGTTGCAGCTGGTGCAAAATGTGGTGGCCAGTCTCTTGACTGGGACGGGCCAAGGCAAGCACATTACACCAGTACTCCATTCTTTGCACTGGCTGCTGATAGTTTTTTGGGCCCAATTCAAGGTTTTGGTTTTAACCTTTAAAGCCCTAAATGGATTGGCCCCCCTACCTGTGGGACCACTTCACTCTCCAGGTCCTGGGTCGGTCCCTGAGGTTGGTCAGGTTTCCCAGGTGTCCACCATGAGGACGGCATTCTCTGTGGATGCACCGTGGCTGTGGAACTCCCTCCTGTTGGAGATTCTCCTGATTACTGACCTCCCCTCTTTCCACAGACACTGTAAGACCTGGTTGTTCTACCAGGGAGGTGGAGTGGGTGATTTGGGTTAGGGAGGGTAGGGATGGGTTTATACTGTTTAATCGTTGTTTATTGTATATTTTAATATGTTTTAAAATGCTGTGTGCCACCGCAAGTTGCCTGAGGCAGGAGGGGCTGGCATATCAATTTTAGAAATAAATAAATAAGTAAATAAATAAATAAATGAGCAGGATCTATAGTACCTACATTGTCCCTGAGAGATGTCTTTCTAACCTACTTTTAGAGGTTTCCAGTGGGGAGCCCTCCACAACCTCTCTTGGCAATTTATTCTGCTGCCTAAGTTGTTTGCTGTGATTTTTTGGCCATGTTTGCTGTGATTTCCCACCCTCAGAGCCACCATGCCACCTGCATATCTGTTTTTACCCTTAGGAATCCAAAACTAGACAGTACTCTAGATGAGTTCTAACCAATGCAGTCTGACCTGATCCGCAAACTTATAGCGTAGAGATCACTAAAGACAACAGTGCAGCCAATTTCATCATCAATCACTCTGGGCAAGGTCAACCTTAAGAAGGGCCAGTGGGGTTGTGGCCTCGGTCCTGCAGTCGGACTTTACCCCGTAGGGAAGTTAGTCCTGGTAGTCTCAGGATCAGTGCTCCTGAGGCACCAGAAGTGGCTATTTCTGCAGGTACCTCTCCCTGTCCACAAATCCCAGCCCCTGGGGTGGCCACTTCCTGTGGGTCCCTGCCCTCACCCCCACCTCACCTACTAGGATGGAGTAGCAAACTAGGATGGGACATCATAACCCTACCTGTTGAAGGGGTGAAGCTATGGAGAGTGAGGCCATGGAGACCCCACATTTCACCCCCAGTCCTCCAAATTCTAAGGCCATCCCTGAATCTGGCAATTCATTTTTACAGAGCGATCCATATGTAAATACATACTTGCTTGAGGATTTATGATAATTTCCTTTTTCACCAGCATTCTTGTCAAGGGCTGCAATCCCAAACTCATCAAAACTGATGGTAAAACTCCCATGTGTGGGCATTGCTCCCAAGTAGTGCATGCAAAAAAGAAAATTTAGGTTTGTTGCTTTCATTTGAAGACATGTTTATGATTGCTTTTTTCAGGATCCGTCGAGCTTTAATGATAGTTCAATGGGCTTGAGCCACCACAGCACTTTAAAGATCAGAGATATAATCAACAAATCCATTTTGCAAATACAAGATTTTTAAAATTATTATTCATTTATTTATTAATCTCAAAAGCTGTAAGCAATAATCACCCATAGCATGACATGAAGGTTAGGACAAGGGAACACAGCCCATTTCTTCAGTCATAAAAAGGTGGCTGGCTTTCCTTTTTTCAGCTGTAATAAAAAACATTATAAATATCCTATTATATGTTGCCACGAAACATAAATATTTAATATATTGCTAATAATAAAAGTTTGTCACTGTGCAGACCTAGTGCAATTCCATTGGCTTATGCAGAATTTCTTTTAAAAATAATTGTCAGACTCACCAAATAATTTTATGTTTATTTATAACTATGAGTCAAAGTAGGTAATGCTCAGCCCTGTGACTGATTACTGTCTAATTTTACAAAAACACTGAAAGATGGGACTCAGTACTGAATTCGTGGCTCAAATATTTTAAATAGAGGTGACTGCAGATGTACAGTTATCTGATTATTTTAACTCAATGAAGGGTGTCATTAAAAATCTATGATCAGATAGTAGGATGGAATTCTGCTTTTCTATTGAAGTGTAAAACTGCTATCTGTGTGTTCCTTTGGGGGACTTTTTCTATTGATTATGCACTTGTCTCCCTCCTGATATATGGGATGACATTAAAATGATACACCTTTGTACTGAGAATTGACATTTTTTATGTGTACTCCACTTATCAGTGTGATCATTTGAACAAGAACTGGAAAGGCTATGAACAGATTAACACAGTGGGCCTGATTCTTAATCACATGGCTATAGCTACATTGATTTCCAAGGAGTTACTCCTGATATGCACTGAGGTAAGAGTTGACAAAACCGAGCCCATACATGTATTCATTTAAATTTATAGCTCACTGTCCCATGGGCAAAGAGCAGGTAACATCATAAAACCAACCTGAAAAAAATGAGGTCGGTAGAACACGCCTGTCAGCGTGCCGACAAGCTCAATCATGCACGCGATGCCTTTTCAGACATCATCTGGGCACGCATTCTTCACCTTTGCATCAAGCCGCCAGCACTTGCAAGTGCTGTTTATTGCACATCTGAAAGAGCTCAAAAAAAGGTGACCAGCTGATTCCCACAGTGTTCAAAAATAAAGGGTGGGTGGGTGCCATTCACGCTGCTCTCGACCCACAACCGAGTGTTGACGTCCTGCTGACTTTAATGCTTCACAAGACAATCGTCACACCCTTTACCTGGTTGGCCTAGCAATCTGGACTAGGTGCAAATTCTCTTCCCCCCCAAAGAGGCCATTGTCCCAGAAACCCACTGCAGGCGGCTCGCAGCTGCATGCGGGGAAACCCCTGGCCCTTGATCCTTCCTGTGATGGGGAGCCCAACAAGTGGCCCCTTTGCCAGTTGGGTGGGTGATGGGCTAATCTTCAGAGACAGCCTCCCTGCTTCTGTAGTATAGGTGCTTACTGTTGGCCCAATCTAGTCTTTTCAGTGATTTCTACAGACCTGACCCTCTATATATATAGTTCCCTTGCATGCTGAAAATGGGTATTTAAATCTCCATGGCTGGTTTGTGTGGACTCACTTTTAATATAAAAGTCCTGCAACAACAGATGTGTTTCTAATTGCATTCTTAACATGAAATGTTTTTATTCTGAGTCTGCAGCACAGGAAATATCCTTCAGCAAAGGGCACCAGCTGCAAAACAATAAAAGGAGCTTTAAACATTTATCCAGTGACTGGCAGGGTTTTTTGCTCTCTTAGACTTTATAAAGTTCATATTTATTCATACAAAATGTAAAAGGGGAAGTTTAGCCATTTTAAGTTCTTTAGAGGTAAATTGAGCCAAACATTTGAGGCACCTGAATAAGTGGCTAGCTCCAAAGGGTGTTGAGCACTTGTAGCCAACGCTGAAGACAATGGGAATTCTTGGTACTTTGAACCTCTGAAAATCAAACTCCTTTGAGTCACCTTGAAAAATGTTAGTAATCTTCAGGGACCATTGCAATCTATTATTAATATTTTCTATAGCACTTTTAGTGTTCAGAATGTTTTATAGTCTTATCTAGTTCAACCTCACAACAGCTCTTGAGATACATTTCTTTATTCTAATTTTACAGATAGAAAACTGAGGCTGAAACATAGGACATGTTCACACAAGACACTCTCCACCCGCTAACCACCCACCCGCTATATATGTTACAGGGCACCCATAAGGCAACACTACAGCCCTGCAACATGTATAGTGGGTGGGTAGTGGGTGGAGAGTGTCTTGTGTGAAAATGCCCATAATGACTTTGCACAAGCCCATCTAATTCATGGTTACAATGGGTTTTGAATCCTGGTTTTAACAGATATAAGCCTAACACCTTAACCACTAGGCTATGCTAGCTCTCATTAGCATTAGTCTAGGTCAGTATCCCTCCCTCTCAGCCTTTTCTGGGCAATGAGCAACAATGACAATCGGATATAGAGAGGAAGCCACTAATAACAATCCATGGCTTACACAAGTGCAGTGTTGGGTCTATCTGCAATGGAAACTTCTCGAATGGGAGGGAGTAGAGCATGGCCAATGTCACAAATGTGAAGTGCAGGTGTCCCTGTCTATTACCCTCAAAGAATGGCTGGAAACTGTAGTGAGGAAGTCATTTTCTGTGGGGAGAAAAATGGGCAGGAATGTCCACATGTGTAGTGCAGTCAGAATCCTGAGGCAATATGCCACGTCACGGGAACTTGTACACTACATTATTGTAATGCAGTGTTGAAAATTATTATTATTATTATTATTATTATAATTATTATTATTATTATTATTATTCCACCCCCTACTGCCAAAGGCAGCTCGGGGTGGCGTACAAGCATAAAACACACAAATAGCCTAAAACAAACAATGAAACCATAAATTCCCCCACCCCACCCCCAACCCTATCCCATACCTCCTCCTACCCATCTCTCTCACCAAACGCCTGGTGGAACAGCCAAGTCTTACACTGATGCCAGAAGGAGAGAAGACCCTGGGCCAAATGAACCTCTGCCAGGAGGAAGTTCCACAATCAAGGCTCGGTAACTGAAAACACCCTCTCTCAAGAGGTAGAATGGAGTGTTTTTTGCATGTTGATGAAAACACATGCCAAACCCTCTCATGACTTCACCCAAAGGCTGCATATACATGTTGAACAGGAGGGTAGGGGGAGAATAGAACCCTGTGGGACCCCACATGTGTCAGGGCTGGGTCTTGAACCCCCAGTCCTGCAGGACTGAGGAGCACTGCCTTGGTGGCTGGTGCTGTCTCAGGCTGGGTCAATAGCCCACTATTCCTTCCTATGTCTTCCTTCGTGTCTCCACCCCCTGTGTTGCCACACCCCTCCCCAGCTGTGCCCTTTTCCCCCTAGTCTTGCCTCCCAGCTTCCTGATTGGTCACAAGGTAGTATTTAAACCATAGGGTGGCCACAGGAAGCTGTGGGAGCAACTGCTCTTACCCCTTGTGTGTAAGGTCCTGTGTGAGGGCTTGTCCATCACCTTGTCCGCCTTCTGTCTGTGAGTCTTCCTTTCCTATGGTGTTGGTCGTTTGAGTGTCTGGTGAGTCTGGCCCTCCCTGTTGTTCTCAGAGTTCCCCCCATTGCTCTGTTCCCTGTGATTCTGTGTCCCCCTCCCTGGAGCTCTGTTTCCCCCCTTGCTCTGTGCTTCCTTGGAGCTCTGTTTCCTTATTGCCCTGTGCTTTCCCCATTGCTTTGTGCTTCCCTGAAGCTCTGTTCCCCCATTGTGCTGTGCTTCCTTGGAGCTCTGTTCCCTCCTTGCTATTGCTCTGTGCTTTCCTGGAGCTCTGTTCCCTCCTTGCTATTGCTCTGTGCTTTCCTGGAGCTCTGTTCCCTCCTTGCTATTGCTCTGTGCTTTCCTGGAGCTCTGTTCCCTCATTGCCCTATGCTTTCCCTATTGCTCTGTGCCTCCCCCAGTGCTCTGTGCTTCCCTGGAGCACTGTTCCCCCAGTGCCCTGTGCTTCCCCATAGCTCTTCCCCATGGTCTTGCATTTCCCATCACCAGTGTCTGCTTAGGGTTGTCAGGTCTTGCTCTCTCTTCGCTGTGTCTTGCCTTGCCTCACCTCTCTATAGTGGGTGTTCTCTCCTTTCCTTGCTTTTCCCCTTGTACTGTTCTTAACTCGCTTCTCCCTGGCCTGTATCCTCTCTGTTGACTTGGGACCCTTTTCCCTTTCCTTTCTGTAGCCTCAATGATGAGCCGTGCATTCTGAGGCCGGGTTCCCTGTCTGGGAGAACGACCACTGTCTCAAAACACCCTAGAGACTGGCTGAGAGATTTTTCCTTCTGGATATCTTTCTTATCTGGGTTCCCTGGACCCTTTCTACAGTAACCCTCCCCTTTCTCCTGCTAGTGTAGGTCCCTTTCCCCTTCCCCCCTGACAACATGTGAGATCCTGGGGAACAGATGTCCAGTCACTTAAGACCACACGGTGAGTCCTACCAGCTAGGAATGAGCAAAATCATTCAAGAACAGTCACGCCCACCCCAGCATGATCCCGCAGCCGAGTCAACAACAGCTCATGGTCAACGGTATCAAAAGCAGCTGACAGATCTAACAAAACCAGAAGGGTCGACTGCCCTGGGTTTAAAGCACGGTGCAGGTCGTCGATCAAGGTGAGAAGCTCAGTCTCTATGCCATATCCTGAATGAAAGCCAGACTGTGTGGGATTCAGGAAATCAACCTGGTCCAGATAGTCCCAGAGCTGCTGAGTCACCACCCACTCAATAACCTTCCCTAAAAAGGGAAGGCTAGAGACAGGCCAGTAGCTGGCAAAGGTGTCCGTGTCAAGGGATGTTTTTTGGTGCAAGGGTCGTATCACAGCCTCCTTAAGAAACTCTGGGACCCTGCCCTCCTCAAGGGAGCTGTTGACCATCCATGCCAGCACCAACCCCAATGTCTCCCTGGTGGCCTTAAGCAGCCAGGACGGGAAAGGATCTAATTCACATGTTGTGGTCCTAATATCTCCCAGGATATCTGCCACATCGGCAGAGGTCACCAACTGAAATTGATCCCACAAAACAGGACAAGGGCAAAACAGGGGCATTCATAGCCTCTGGTTACCCAACTGTATCAACTGTTGTGGCAAAGACATGGTGAATGCGAGCAATTTTGTCCACAAAAATGTCAATAAACTCAATATTGCAGCTGAAGTTAACATAGGGAAACGTACAGTGTTCCACTAGAGTTAACTCAAAAGAAAGTGAACACAATCATGCTTCCTGGCCTTCATTTAGATTGTGATCAGTCCCATAAATGTGTATGGAGAAGGCACAAAGAGACTCTGCTATCCCCTTTCATGCAACTTCACCATAGAAGGGGCCAACATGTGAACTTTTTCTATTTTTTATAGAAACACCCAAGAATATATTGTATAGCGAGGACATATTAGATCACACTACACCTTATTCATAGCAAAATTTACCAAAACAAAAACCTTTATAGTTTAAAAAACTGTTAAATTCACAACAGTTTTTACAACAAAAAAATGTTCCTCTTCAAAAACGTCACAATATAATTTTGACTCTAGCTTAAACTCCAAAAAACATAAAATTCATTACAATTACAATTCAAAAAACATTCAAAAGCATACATTGCAAAAAGACATAAACACCAAAAAACAGAAATTATTTCAGAATTTTCTAGGAATATTTCATATTTTATCAACAACATAAATGTAATATATGTACTTAATTCCTTAGCATACATATTTACTCTTATTCATATTTATCAATAACTAAATTTTAACATTTTTTCAGTAATAAACTTTAATTATCATAATTCAACAATGAACAACTTTTTTCAGAGTGCATTAACTCTGTCCTTTACATGTATAGAAATGCTAAACACTTTATACAATAAACGGTTAACAATGTCAGTGTACAGAACTTTATACAATTTGTTGTATAGAATACAGTTCTGCAGAAACAGAGTTAATGCACTCTGAAAATATTGTTTGTTGTCGAATTATGATAATTAATGTTTAATAATGAAAAAGAATGTAAGTATAAAAAAGACAGTTGTGAGAATGTGGCCCTCTTTACACAGGCTTCTCCCACCCATGAACATGCAGATTTCTGTGTGTTCATGGGTGAGGTATCCCCATGTGAATGACACGGGGTGTGTTCCCATGGTGAATGGGGTGTGTGTGCGCTTGCCTAACATGCATCACCACTCACCCTCACGTGCTCCTTGGGTGCAGAAGAGTGGGGATGCCTATGCAGCTGTGTGTATGCCCAGCCCATGTATTGGCACGCCCACAGACCCCGCGGAGCCATGTAAAAATGGCCTCTAAGGAACCATTTGAAGAAGAACAGAAGCTTTCTGCCTTGTAAACAATATTCTTGGAGATGGCTTTGAACATTCTGACAACACCCATCCTTCCTGCCCGACATGGAAATTTCTTATATCCCTAGAAAGGGTTGGTAGGAACTGTCATTCTAAGGGGGAGAGTGCTTTTTATACTAGAGGAGCTTGACACCATCACATGGTCTATTATTTGAATAACGTGAGCCTGCCATGCACAACCCATTTGTGAGAATGTTGGAAGTCATCTCAAAGAACCGTCTTTACAAGGCAACAACCTTTTGATCACTTACATGGGGAGGAGTTGTTTTTTTACAAACAACTTTATCCCCCAGTCCAATTGGTGTCCCACTGCTGCTGCAGCACTACTAACAGACAGAGTTAGGTAAGGGATGGGGACACCACCCCCATGATATGGGGGTTCCCAGACCTGGGGGCTCCCCCAGTCCATTCCTTGTGTGGAACCAGGTGCACAGCGGGGCCATGGCAGTTGGGAAGCCGTGGGCCCATGTGCTACACACATACATGGGTCTAACCATGGATGAAAATCCCCATATGCTTTGTGCGAGGGTCTCGGGAGCTGAGTGGGAAAATAACTAGCCTTTGGGGGGCTCCCATTCTTGGAAGCAGGGTTGGCAGGCTAGTGAGCATGGGGAATAGCACAGGGGGTGAGACTCATAGGGTCAACCAGTCACAGCAGAGCGAGTGGAGGGAGGTGGCGGCGAGCCCCTCCCCCCCTCACTTCTGCTCAATAGGGTGTGCATGTCATTTTTCTTATTACAATAACAATAACAAGAAATGTCATTTTCATTATGGTTATTGCAATAATGAAAACAACAAAAAAATAATAATGAAAATAAAAATGAAAACAACATTTTGTTTTTGAAATAAAGGGACAAAAGTGAAAAATGTATTTCCAGCAATGACTTTTAGGTTTCATATTCAATTCTGAATAAACTTGGGGAAATTGTACCCCCAATGGAGGGCACTACTTGTACTGAATAAAGAAATGATTAGATAAGGGAACCAATTTTAGAAGCAATTCAAAAATGTGATTTTAAGAAAAGCTCCATATAAATTCACAGTTACAACTTTTTTAACTTCTATACAATTTGCATGAAACCTGTGAATAATATGTTCCTCCACTAGCTTAAAACTCCTGCCAATTTTCATAAAGATTGGTTAAATGGTCCTCATGGTATAAGACATGAATGTGAAATACATTTCCAGCTGTAACATTTGTATATTCCATCTTGTTTACAAGATATTTGGCAGAAATGTATCACATAACTTCCCTGTCATCTTAATCAAAGTACAGGAGAATTTGATAAAGGGACACAATTTTATAAGCAATTGAAGTTATCCCCTTGAAGACCATTATTCAGATAAATAGCAGCACATGCAGTACCAGTCAGAGGCAGGGACCTGGAATGGCAGGGGGAGGGAGGCTTTAGGATGGAGGATGTAGAGCAACCCAACAGACTGACAGACACATTCACTGGCCAATTACTGCACGCTTTCAGCTTTACAGGACCAATTGGTAATAGCTTCAAGGCGGGCATAAGGGCGGCTCTGAGGCAGGCATAGAAGGGACATAAGTGGGATTTTGGGGATAGCATCCTAGAAATTTGGAGACATAGGTGTTTTTAGACACACATTTCTCCTGGATGTTTTCTGTAACATCCAGAACTTTCTGTGTGTCTAAATCACTCATCCAGATCTTAAACATCCAGATTTTTTAACTTCTCTATGAAACTTCTTCCAAAACTTTTGTGTGTAAAAGGTTCTCCTGATAAACTGATTTACTCCAGGTAGCTGTGGTCACTTTGTTTCCATGGCAACCTGTCACGTTTACAGCTGTGACTATTTAGGCTGCCTCAGGGCAGTGTTTGTGTGAAGAATGCATCCAGGAACTGCCTCATGGCAGCGTGTGTGTGAAAAATGAATCCGGAACTTACTTGTAGACACAAACCGATCTTATACCACTGTGACATGTAAGAGAATCCCTGGCATAGGCTCCTTTTCTGCATATCCTATGCAGGCATATAGAATTGGTACCCTTTATCACATCTTTCTGATATTCGGCACAGATGATCGGTAAAATGTGATATAAAGCACTGCCAAATTCCATGTACACTGATTTGACTGAAAAGATGTTACAGTCAGACATACATTTATAAGTTAATTTCTTATACCACCAGGACACATTATCCAATTCTTCTGAAAGTTGGGAAAGATAGTAAATATGCAAAGGGGTATATAATTGTCAAGTTTTATATACATTAAATGTGAGGCAAAGAAGTTACACCTAAGAATATATATGAAGATTTTTGCAAAATAAAATAATTCAACTGCTTCTAAAATTGGACTGCTTTATCCAACTGTTTTGTAATTTGGTACATAAAATGCCATCCATTGGAGGTATAAGAACTCCATGTTTCATCCAAATATAGTGAAAACCAAAATTTTACAGCCGAAAACGTGTTTTCAATTCAAACCAATGGAAAATGAAAACAAAGCAAAAAGAAAAAAGACAATTTGATATTTACGAAAAGGAAAACAACAGATTTCAATAACGAAAATGAAAAACAAAAACAAAATGGGCCCCTGGTGCACACCTCTATCATTTATGCTGCTGAAGTTCACAGCTGGGCTTGTCCCCCTGCTGGCAGAAGCAAGGGAACCTATATTACGCATGCACATATCTGCAGAAGTGATTTTTAAATCATTAATAACTTGGTTTTGACTGCATGAATGTCTATAATATTACTGTAGCAGTTGTCATGGATCTCATGCTCCAACCCTGTGAAGATTGGTGGCTTAACTTGTCAGGAAGGAGGAAATATTAATGATTCAAAAGACTAGGGGTGGGAATTTCGGTTCCTCTGGTATCCGATACAGCCGGTATATTGCTGTACCGGCAGTATTGGATTAATCCGGTAATTGGGGTACCGGTACCGGTTCCCCATGCCAGATTTTTTTACATTGCGGCCATTGAAATGAATGGCTGCAATGTAAAAGAAACAAACAAAAAAACACTTTCCCTCTTCCGTCCAGGCTGCGTGGGTGGAAGGGGGACACACACCCCATCCACCCTTCCTAGCCTGGATTTTTAAATTATTATTTTTTACCTGAAGTCCCTGCTGGTGCGGGCTCCGGTTTGCTGCTGCCACCACGGCGGTGGACCAGAGCCCACACTAGCAGGGACTTCGGGTCAAATTTTTTTTAAAAAAAAAATCCAGACTGGGCAGGGTGGGTGGGTGGTATCCACCCACACAGCCTGGGAGGAGGAGCAGGGGGTATTTTTTTTTTTTCTTCATTGATTTCAATGGGGACAGTTCCCCATTGAAACCAATGGAAAAATAGCAGTACCGGTATACCGGTTTTAATCCGGTAAACTGGTTTTTTTGGAAACCGGTAATCGGTAAAACTGGCATCTGTTTTTTTGCCTCAAGTCCTACCCCTATAAAATACTCAGAACACTCACCACTATATGAACATGGCCCTGGTTCTCAGGCCCCTCTTCCCAGGGAGTGACCTCTGTCTCTGTTGCCTTCGCAGTGCAGTGGGAGGCTTTTGCAGCCGGGTTTTTCCGATGACGGCTGTTACCCATACCCAACCTTCCATGAGACTCCCAGCATCAGGCACCATGGGTTAGCTGCTCAAAGTGCCTGCCTGGTAAGCAGGGGATCCTGGGTTTGACTCCCAGTGGTGTCTGGTAAGCCTGGCTCAGCTGTTGGCAGCGCCAGAGAGGTAGAGGCATCTTGCAAAATTTTCTATCTTGTGAGCTGGGTTTGAGTCCTGGCTGGCAAAGGTGGGATGTTGGAGCAGGCTTCCTTTTGCACCGCAAAAGCTTCCCCCAGTGAGGGGAAGAAAGGCAAGGGTAGGGATGGGCAAACAGAATGGAGTTCAGAAATTTGGTTCAGTTTGAAATTCGAGTTTGGAAATTCAGTTCAGTTCGGTTTGAAATTCGAGTTTGGTTCGGAAGTTCGGTTTGGTCGAATTCTGAACTTCTGAACCAAGTTTGGCCATTCTAAACCAGGTTTTTTGGTGTGTGTTGCCACTAGGGATGGGCAAACAGAATGGAGTTCAGAAATTCAGTTCGGTTCAGAAGTTCAGTTCAGTAAACCGAACAGACTGAGTTCGGTCCGAACTCTGAACTTCCGAACCACCTTCGCCCATCCCTAGGTAAGGGTGTTGTGCCGTTGCTCTCTGCAGGAAAAGGAAGACTACAAAGGTGGGATTCAAACCCATGCACACAGAGCACAACTGGTTCTCAGTCCAGCACCTTGACCACTCAGCTACTTCATCTTCCAAAAGTGGCATACTCTTACTCCATCTCCAGTGTTTGAAATGGATGGCAATTATTTTAATTTTTTGCATGGCTAAAATATGTGGGGATTATCATACATGGAAAGGTTGAAGAAGATCCATAAAAAAAATAAAAAAGGTATGACTATTTAAAAATTAATTGGTTGTTGTCAAAATGCACAGCATCATGATGATTTTGAATCATCAATATCTCCTCCCCTCCTGAAAAATTGAATCCACAAACTTCACAGACTTGGGGCATGAGATCAGTGCCTACTGCTACGGTAATATTATAGTGATTGGTGCCAAACCAAGTTATTAATGATTTAAAAAACACTTCTGCAGGTTTGCGCATGCGCAATAGAGGTGCCCATGCTTCTGCCGGCAGGGGGACAAGCCCAGCGGTGAACTTCAGCAGAATGAATTAGGAGAAGGGAGGGGGGAGGAGGGACTCACCACCACAGACCATTTTTACACAGCTCTGCTGGGTGGGGGGTCCATGGGTATGTCGGTGCGTGGGCGGGGCGTGCACACATCTGCACATGCATCCCCACTCACCCACACCCAAGGAACAACTGCAGTTTTCCCCGGTTGCTCCATGTGTGGGGACAAGTAGGGGGGTAGTGGGGATGCATGCTAGACAGGTGGATGGGTGAATGGGTGTTTGGCCATGGTGAGTGGAGTTTTTTACAAGGACACACTCTCACCTACACCCATCTCTACCCACATACACCCAAAGGGCCTCCGCTGATTTTCTGGAAGACTCCATGGGTGGAGATGGATGAAGATGGGTTTTGCACGAGAGTGCACACCCTCACCCATCTCTCTCGATGTTCGCACGGGCAAATGCTGAGTGAACACGCATCCCCCCCACCCACTGACATCTGCTTACACAGACACCCACCCAAACACCAAGCACGCTGGGGGGGGGGGGTGTCCATGTAAAAACGGACTTAGTAACAATCTTAGTTCTTAACTTTAAATGTTACTAAAGTTAACTATAGTCTATTGTAATATACCTATAAGACAACTATTAAGGTTTTATTTTGTTTTATTATTCTGTTTTATAATGAATACTTTTACGTATGTTTATTTAAATACTTATAAATATATCCTTTTTAGACTACTAATCATGTGTTTATTTTCATTTTTTTGGTCATTTCAATCTCTCTGGGTATCTCTATATGTTTAGTGCTGAGCTAGGATTGAACCTGCTCAATTATCAATCAATTATCATTTAGAAAAAGGATCAAACAAATTAATAACCTAACAACAATACAATCCTGGTCAACAGTAAAAACAGATGTGCGGTTGCACCACTGTATCATTTATGGAAGATTCACTTCAGTATGGAAAGTTATTTAAAACTAGATTTGGAATGGCCTTTGGTTAAGGTTTTGTCCAGATTAAGAACTGAACAAATGCCATTGGAAATGACTAGGAGAAGGAGGGAGGGAGTTCCCAGAGACCAGAGACTTTGCTCGTGTGATTGGAATGTGGTGGAGGATTCTGTACATTATGTTCTTGAGTGTCCTCTGACACAGAGGTATAGGGACCAATACATTCCCTGTGAGAAAGACTTCCCTTGACATTATTTCTTGAAAGAAAAAGTAATTTGGCTGCTCCAACAGCATGATCTGATAATAGTACGGAGATTGGCAATCTTTGCCTTTAAATTAGAGGCAAATAAGCATTCTAAGAACTGATATGAGCACAGTTGTGAATCCGTTAGGGACCGATTATTATAGGTTGGATCCTTATATTAATTTTATCCCTTGTTGGAACTCTATTTTGTTTTATTTCATGTATAAGTTTTATTATTGTTATATGATTGTATTATATGTTTTGTTTGTTGTGTGTACCATTTGTATGTTTTTGCAGTAGCCATATAGCTACACAATAAACTGAAATAAAAAAACGATGTACAGTTGGTGCGGTGGCTCCATGGCCAACCTGGGATGGGAAACTGCAGCCATCAGTAAGTGTCAGGAAGGGGCACCAAACAAATGTGCCCATAGACAGATAGCTGTCCTGTCGCCTCCATGCCCCAGATATAGGTTAGGGAGCAACACAAACATGCGGGTGAGCAGCCCCAGTGCCCACGCCCTGCTCCCAGTGCCCTGCCCCATGATATGACAGACACTAGGGATGGGCGAACATAACCGAGTACGGAAATTCTGTTCGGTTCGAAAATCGAGTTCGGTTCAGAAGTTTGGTTTGGTTGACCGAATTATTCGAGTTCGGTCCAAACTCTGAACTTCCGAACAGAGTTCGGAAATTCAAACCCCATTGAACTAAATCAAATATTATCTTATCGGGATGGGCGAACAGAATCGAGTTCAGAAATTTGGTTCAGTTCGAAAATCGAGTTTGGTTCGGAAGTTCGGTTCGGTTGACCGAAATGATCAAGTTCGGACTGAACTCCAAACTTCTGAACAGCGTTCGCCCATCCCTAACAGACACCCATGGAAGACCCTGCCTCTAAACGGGTATGGAAGAGCTGAACACATTTGCTAGCCTGTAGCGGCCTGCGTATTTAGCCCTTAGCCTAGGCTGCATCCTCAGATATTTTCGAGGACATCTACCTGGCATGGAGCAGTTCCATGGTAACATCTGGCAGTGTGTAAACAGATGAGCCAGTGGATCCTGTGCCACAACGAGCCAAAGTGGGCCACCGTCACATCTATTTTTACCCACTGTCACCATTTCTCTCAGTGAAGCATTCCTATTTGAAATAGTCCCCAGGGATGTCTTGGAGCTCTGCTTGTGGTGTGAAGATATGCTTCTTCATCACAACTCAAAGGTAAAAAACTGAAGTGTGGGTCAGAAACAAGAATCAAAAGGTACTTTGGAAAGGCAGAAAGAAAAAAAAATGGTAAAGAAATGATTTATCAAGGTCACACAAGGAGTCATTGCACTGATTATATCTTACTCCACCTCACCTCATTTCAAATTGTCTTTTAATTCCCTAGAAAAACAGGACCCAATTCTGATGTCAAAAGGTGTAAAAGTCAGACAGGTGTAAATCAGAAGTAGGTTTACTGAAATCATTAGTATTACATCATGGAAATTTAGTATTTAAGTAGAATGAGATCACTGGTGAATCTAAGGATATTTTCAGGCATGATGGGCCTCTGGACCCACCACGCTGAATACTGGACTGGGATTGTTCCTGTAGTCCTTCAGACGTAGTGGCCACATCACTACTGGGAATCAGAGAGGTGGTGGAGCCAGGGTGGGGCTGAGCGGCACACCATGCGCCCGCCCACAAGGCCCCACACTCCAACAGCTGCCCACCCTCAGGAAGATGGGTGGGTGCAGCTACCAATGAGGCTGCTGTGCCCGACCACTAACAGTGGCCGGGACCACGAACAGGAATGGACCAAAGTAACAGACGTTACTTTTGGTCCTTTCCTAATTGTGGTCAGTCTAACCATGATTCGGGCTCTGAGGCCGGCTGTAGGGTCGGAACCATGGTTAGAATTGATCCCTGCCGGATGTTCACTGTGGTGAACATTTGACAGGGATCAATCAGATGTTACGGGGATCACAGCCACCCCACAGAATTCACTGTGGTTCAGTGGGATCCCATAACATCTGAAAATACCTTAAATGTTGATAGTGCTCCTCCTAAGTATATTTGGTGAAGGCACAAATTAATTATGTGGAAAATTGTTGATGTGAGAAAATATGCACATTAATAAAAGATGAAAATAAGTGCAACACTTTGTCTCACTGGTATGTCCTGTTTGCTCATTTGGAATTTAAATTAAAATAAGCAAATCTGTTTAAACTTTCACTGGGTTAATGAGATAATAACAAAAGTGTTGTTTGTTTGTTTTTCCCCCATCAGGAGATTTTAGATCTTTTGTCTATTCATAGTTTATAAGCACCAAACAATTCTGAAACATAATCTATTTTAATAATTAAAGATAACAGCAGACTCTCAAATAGTAATGTGTAAGGTTGGGACTCTGAGCAAAATTTTGGTTTCGGTTTCGGTTCTCCTGTGTCTCGGATTTCCTTTCGGTTTTGTATCTATCAGTGTTGGTTCTTTTTCCCATTGAAGTCAATGGGAAATTTTCACATTGACTTCAGTGGGCAAGAGAAAGTCCTGGCCACCTGGCAGTGAAGTCAGCTCCCAACACCAGTCAGCAGCAGAAGAGAAGTGGCCAGCTCCATTGTCAGGCAGCCGGACGTTTTCTTCCTCCTCTTTCTTCTTATACAGGTCCCAGCTCCGGAGCTTCTTGAAAAGACTGCTGGAGCAGCAGCGTCACAGCACAGATGTGAAAAATGGCCACTGAGGCCATTCTGCGCCTGTGTAGCCCTAATCCAAAATGGTGCCTGCAGCATTGGCACCATTTTGGAAGAGGTCAGCTGTTCTGTGCATGTGTGGGGAGCCATGTTAGGGGTAATGGATCCCCAGCCTCCAAGGCCAGGAGTGGAGTGGGGCGGGTGGGTGGAAGAGCTTTCCAGGCTCTTTCCATTTAAATCAATGAGAGGATCTCCCATGGACTTCAATGGAAATAGAAGATCCGAAAATTGGAAACCGAGAAGGACCTAATTTAAAAATCTCTCGGTTTTAACCGAAAGAGGTACTTTTGACCTCTTTTGATTAAAACCTAAACTGAAAGTCCCATCCCTATGTGCCTTTAACTACCTAATACCCAGATCCTACAATGGGACCTCTACAGGTAGGCCATTGCATCTGCATAGCACAATTAGAACCTAACTATTAATTAAAACATCTAAGAATGGCTTAATGGCAGCCAAATTGTTATAATTACTGAATTCAGATTTGCACATTTCCCATGGATCAAGCCATGGATCTTTCCAACAACAAACACATTCTGAAGGTCTAATTCTAGTTTTTTATTCATCCAGTTCAATTTGTGCTCAAATGCTCAAATCCTAAATCATACAGAAGGAAATGTACAACAGGGTTGACTGATAAAAATCTATTTGTTATTAACTCAGAAGACTTAGAGAAAATGTGGATCTAGATACACAATACTGAGTCTTCAGAATGCTCATTGGTGAATGATTAGAGCTTATATAAGCTCTGTTTGAAATGAATGCAGTTACAGCCTCCCCTAGTGGCTACCTTTTGAAGAGAATAAAATGTATTTGTATTACTATAATTTCCAGAAAAAACTTCCATCTTTTCATTATTTTTAAAATTACATTAATTTTCTTTTTAAAAAAACACCACCACCACCACCACCACCACCATCACAAAACATTTTCACATTTGTCTTGCAAAACCAAAATCTTACTAGTAGCCATGTGGAAATCTTAAAAAGTTAGAGTCTGGTTGTCCTGTTGGTTCCAAAAGTATGGGACCAACTGCTGCTGGAATAAGTATGTAAGCTTTCAGACAACCCAGAACCCTTCTTCAGGCATGTAAAAAATCAGAACTGTATGCTAAACGACCCTATGCAAGACAGGTATAAACAGACTCCTTTTCATGACTGTGGGGAAATGTGGAAAAACTAAGTTTTCCTTAAACAAGATAAGAATGGCCATACTGGGTCAGCATCCGTTTTGTGCAGTTTTGACCATTTTCATTGTGTTGAAAAAAACTGAGATTAATTAGATGATATTTTCAATAAACAAATATTCCCTCACAAATATACGTTCCCATCTTGTACCAAATTTTACTTTTCATCTAAGAAAACACACTATTTCAGGTGAATCACAACTGTCATTCATCAACCCCAGGTCTTTATTTCTCACTCAGACAAGACTCCCACTGACACATTTTCATCAGTGGGAGCATTTTCCTGATGAAGGACTGCAACAGTATCCAGTCTGCAGCAAAATCATTTCCCCCACAATTCCATTCCATCTAAGAGAAGGTACATTAGAATGTCTTCATTCTTCCCAGTGCATTGATCTATAACAAATTTGGATTTTTTTGTTTTACTCATTAAAAGTTCAGAGATTTTTCATGGTTGATAAGAACTGGATTTTCTCCTCTGCTAAGGAACAAAGAGGCACAGTAAAGCAAGGATAAAGCACATGGGAGCTGTGCTGCCTGCTAGAAAAAAGCTGGAGGCTCTGGAAGAAAGAGCTGGAGTACAGAAACTGCAATGTCCATGGTTGGAGAAAGAATTCTCATTGGAGTCTTCCATTGAACAGTCTATAGAGAGGGTGTGGTTTCCATATTGGTCCCAAATGTAAGAGAGATTGTCTGAACTGAATCAGAAAAAAATATCCACAGTGAATAGGGGTGTGCATGTCATTTTTGTTATTACACTAACGATAATGAAAATGACAATTTTCATTATCGTTAGTGTAATAACAAAAATGACATGTCATTTTCATTATCGTTATAGCAATAACGAAAATGACAAAAAATAATAATGAAAATAAAAAAGAAAATGAACATTTCTTTTTGAAATAAAGGAAACAAACTGAAAAATGTATTTCAGGCTACAGCTTTTTGTTTCTTATTTAACTGTGATTAAATGTGGGGTGCTTGTACCTCCAATGGAGGGCATTATGTGTACCAAGTTTTGAAACCATTTGATAAAGGCAACAGATTTTGGAAGCAATTTAATGTTGTGATTTTAAGAAAAGCTCCATATACATTCATGGCTACAACTTCTTTATCTTCCATCCAATTTCCATGAAACCTAGAAATATTAGGGATGGGTAACAGAACCGAGTTCAGAAATTCGGTCTGGTTCGGTTTGAAAATCAAGTTCGGTTCGGTCGACCGAACTATTCGAGTTCAGTCGAACTCTGAAATTCCGAACAGAGTTCAGAAATTCAAACCCCATTGAACTAAATGGAATATTATCTGATAGGGATGGGTGAACAGAACGGAGCTTGGAAATTCAGTTCGGTTCGAAAATCAAGTTTGGTTCGGAAATTCAGTTTGGTCGACTGAACTGGTTGAGTTCGATCTGAACTCCAAACTTCCGAACTGCGTTCGCCCATCCCTAAAAAATATCTTGCCCCTCCACAAGGTTAAAACACCTGCCAATTCTCAGAATGATTGGATGAAGGGTCCTGATGGTATAAGATAATAACTTAAAATACATTTCCAGCTGTAACTTTTGTATATTCCATTCTGTTTACAATATATTTAGCAGGAATATATCCCATACCCTTTCTGTAATCTCTGCCAAACTACAGGACAATTTGAGAAAGGGCCCCCCAATTTTATAAGCAATTGACGTTGTCCCCTTGAAGACCATTATTCAGATAAATAGCCGCACATGAAGTGCCAGTCAGACGCAGGCACCTGGCATGGCAGGGGGAGAAAGATTGTAGGAGGGAGGATGTGGTGCAACCCAAAAGACTGGCAGACACATTCACTGGCCAATAACTGCATGCTTCTACTTTTACAGGACCAATTGGTAGTGTCTTCGAGGCAGGCATAGAGGGCGGCCCTCAGGCTGGTATAGAAGGGACATAACCGGGACTTTGGGGATAGCATACCAGAAATCAGTAGACATAATTTACACATCCAGGCTGGCCAATTATCATCACAGTCACATCCTGCAGCAATGTGTCAGAGGACATAAGAGAATCTCTATTGGCTCTTTCCTAAACAGATGCTTCTGACTTCCCAATAACAAATGGGAGAGAGATGTTGGGATGGTCACAGCACAGAATGAGGATATTTGGTTGACATTTCTGCTGGCCAATGGCATCACAAACCGATCTTATACCACAGTCGGTGTTTTTACACACACATTTCTCCTGGATGTTTGCTGTAACATCCAGAACTTTCTGTGTGTCTAAATCACTCTGACAGAGGACATAAGAGAATCTCTATTGGCTCTTTCCTAAACAGATGCTTCTGACTTCCCAGTAACAAGTGGGAGAGAGATGTTGGGATGGTAAAAGCAAAGAATGAGGATATTTGGGTGGACATTTCTGCTGGCCAATTGGCATCACAAACCGATCTTAAACTGACATGTAAGAGAATTCCTGGCATAGGCTCCTTCTCTGCATATGCTGTGCAGGCATATAATATTGGGACCCTTTATCTTTCTGATATTTTGCATAAGTAATCATGAAATTGTGATATACATTGCTCTAAACCTTCATGTATATTGGTTGGACTACAAAGTCATTACAGTCAGACATACATTTATAAGTTAATTGCTTATACCACTAGGACCCTTTATTCAATCCTTCTGAAATCTGGCATATATTGTAATTATGGGAAGGGGTATAAACTTGCCTAGTTTCATATATATTAAATTTGAGGTGAAGAAGTTACACCTAAGAATGTATATGAATATTTTTGCAAAATAATATAATTCAATGCTTCTAAAATTGGATTCCATTATCCAGTCTTTTTGAAATTTTGTACCCATCATACCTTCCACTTGCGATATATTCATGCCAACTTTCAGTCACATATAGTGCACAATAAAAATGATACAGCCAAAAATGTGTTTTCCATTTAAACCAATGGAAAATGAAAACAAAAGCAAAAACAAAAACAGCAATTAGATATTTATAAAAACAAAAACAACAGATTTAAATAACAATGAAAAAATGGAAAAAAACAAAAAACATGGGTGCCTGGTGCACACCTGTTGTGAATATCATATCAGACAACTTCACCCACTTGAATCAGGGTCCAATAAAGCAGATACGCTTTGCTTGAGGAAATGAATGTCCATGTCAGGGTGCAGGCTTGAACCTGCAACTCTGACCTTGGTAGGTAGGGAAGTTTCCCTATCGCTATAAGGTAACTGGACTTGCTGCTACTCTCCTCCTGTTTGCCTGGTGCCCTGCCCAATATGACTCCTCCCCCCTGGACTCCTCATTGGTTCCCAGTAATATAAAAGGCCTGATGGGAACAGTTGCAAGCTGTGGGACATCAGTGGTTGACTGTGATTCTATTGCTTGGTTCACCCTGTGTGCTCTTGGTCTACTTTCAGGCTTCCCTTTCCTTCTGCTCCTGCTTTTCCTTCTTTCCTCTTGGTACCTCTGCTTCTCTTGCCCCTTTGACTCCTGTTTACTGATACTTCTGCTTCCCTTGTCTCTGTGACTCCTGTTCACCTGTTCCTTGTTAGATGTCTCTTAGCCAGTTCTGTCTCCTTCTGCAGCCTGCCTTGTGTGGGGATTCCCCTCCCCCTCTCCCTTGCTAGGTCTAGGTTTCCCAACTCTGCTAGCTGTTTCTTAGGGACGGGTGAACAGATTGTGGTTCGGGTTCGTCCGTTCGGTTTGTCCGTTCAGTTCATCCATTTGGTTCAGCTGTGTTTGGTTTGTCCGTTCGGTTCGGCAGTTCATCAGGTTCGGCTGTTCGGTTCGGTCATCTGAACAGGCCGTTCAGTTAGGCCGTTCGGCTGCTCGGGAAATGTTGTTATGGGTGTTTTTTGTTTTTTTTAATGTTTTTTTTGGTTTTTGATTGGGTTTTATATGGTTTTCTTTTGTTTTTTATTATTTTTTTTGTTTTTATATGGATTTTTTAATTTATTTATTTTATCTAATATTATTTATATCTATCTACACTAAATCTAACTGCTATTAACTATTCTAAATGCTATGAATTAAATGGATTATCTAGTAAGTACACAGGCCTACTCCTACAAACACTAAAACTAAATCACTAACGCTATCTCTGGGTATTTTCAGACGTTACAAGATCACAGTGAACTATGGTGAATACGCACCTGTGGTCAATGTGTCTCGAACGTCTGTTTGGCGGCCGCCAGATGTTCGCCATGGTCAATACCCACATGGGGTCAATTTGAACCACGCTTCCCGGGCTAGCGTGGGGAATGTCCCGGGAAGCGTGGTCAAAGAGATCCCCAGTGGGGACCAAAAAAAAGTAACGTCTGGCCTGGGCCGTGGCGAATTCAGCTCGACGCGGCGGCCGCATTGGCCCTGCCGCCCGCCCGTCTCCCCGGAGGGTGGGTGGCGGGAGCATGGAGGGGGCGGGGCCATGAGGCCACACGTTGTGCCGCGTGGCCCCGCCCCCTCCCAGATTCCCCCCCGGGATCCCCCTGGCACGTCTGTTACGGCGTGACGGGGTGACCCCGGCGGGGAATGAATGGGTGATTTTGGTACGGGGCCAACGGGCCCCATAATGTCTGAAATCACCCTCTATCACTAAGCTAACTCCTACAACTCTCTACATCTATCTATCTATCTATCTATCCCCCCATCCCATATCAATAGCCATGGATATATATATATATATATCGGATCCATATATATGGAATCACAAACAGAAGAGGAGTCTGTAGTGAAATGCATACATACTCAATCAGTCTGTACAGTGAAATGCATAACACAAGGTTTCAGTTTAAAGTTTAAGTTTCATTTCAGTACAAAACTGAAAAGAAACTTAAAGCAATCTAAAAATCCTACTCAACGCCTGCTGTTCAGGAACAGTGACTAGCTCAGAAGGTGTTGGGAAGGGGGGGCAGATAATTAGTTTCGTTTCTTGCAAGCCTCTCCACCCCTGGTGCCTGGAAGTTTGCTCCTTAGTGACTACACCTCCCTGTCATGTTTGACCTTCCAGTGAACCTTTTTTTGCCACCCGAACTCACCTGAACGCGATCCGAACTGACCAAACTGTTCAGCCATTTTGCCATTCGGTGTTCGGTTTGTTCGCTTTCGGGTTCAGGTTCGGTCATCCGAACAGGCTGAGTTCGGGCTGAACTCCAAACTTCCGAACCGCGTTCGCCCATCCCTACTGTTTCTGCCTTTGGCCTTGCCCATGTTTATAGGACTATAGCCATAGCTTCTCCTGTTGTCTTGTGTCTTTGGCTTGTCTCCTGTTGCCTTGTTTTCCTGGTAGTTCCCTGTTGCTCCTTTTGTTCCCTGCTCTTCCCCTATCTTTGATCTCATAGCCCTTGTGTATAGTTTCCCTTGGCTTCCCTAGTTCCTTGTTGCTTATGTTGCCCTATTCCTTGTTGTTCATGTTACATTGGGTTCTTGTGTTCATGTAGTATGGTTACTGAACCCCTTGATCCTTGTTCCCCTTCGCTCCCCTTGTCTTGGGTCCAAGTCTCTTGGCTCCTGTTTTCCCATTGCCCTCATAGCCTGGGCTCCCCTTTTCCCATTGCTATCATAGCCTTAGTTTCTAGGCCCTTTGTCTCTGTTCCTTTTTGCCCTTATTGCTCCCCAGTGCTCCTCTGGCTTTTGTTCCTAAGTCTCTGGACTCTTGTTTGCCCATTGCTTCCCTAGTGTTGGTTCCTAGGCCTCTTGGCTTTTTCTCTATTTGCCTCCCTGTTTCCCAGTGCTGCCCTAGCTCTGGGACTTTAGTATCTTGCCTCTGTCTCCCTATTGCCTTTCTTGCTTTCTTCTTTGCTTCCCAATGCCTTCCTAGCTCTGGGTCTTTAGTATCATGCTCTGTCTCCCTATTGCCTTCCTTGCTTCACAGTGCCTTCTGAGCTCTGGGTCTTTTGTGTCTAGTCTCTTGTTTTTATCGCTCTGTATAGCTCTCTAGCTTGTCCCTTTGTCTCTTGGCTCTCATTCCCTAGTGCCCCCCTTGCTCTCTAATGCTCCCCTAGCCCTAGTTCTCTCGTTCCTTGCTTCTAGGTACTTATGGTTTCCTGGTTCCCCAATCCTTCCCTATTGACCTCGATGATGAGCCATCCACCTTCATAGGCCAGTGTGCCTGGTGCTCATGCTGAGTATTCAGTCTCCAGGAGAGTGGAGAATGGCTGAGAGGTTTCCTTGTTGCTCCCTGATCCCCTCTACCCATTCCCCCTTCTACCTTCTTATGTTGCATCATAGTTCCTTTCTGTTCCTTTGACCTCGCAACCCCTCACAGTGTAGTCCTTTTTGGGTATCCACTCTTTGGCCAGTGCCCCCTTGTACCCTGTCCCCTGACAGTCTATTTCATATAATTTATTTCAGTCACTTGAATATTCCAGTCACTCAAAATATTGCTTCTGAGGTGAATACTTATTCTGTTATTCAGTGGGCTATTCAAAATTGTGAATAATATTCACTAATATTAAAAATGCCTATTTGTTTCAGCTCCAGTCAGAGGTAATTTGTCTGTATCAAAATAGATCCTTTGTCTGAAAACACCACTGTAATATCCTCCCCATTGCTGAGAGCTTGACATTCCGTAGCTTGAACTATTCTGAATGTTAACTGTTTTAAGTGACTCATCTTTCTGCATATACATATAATACTTGTACACAGGGTTGGACATAGGACTTTTGCAACCCTAGGCACTTCGGAGGCTGCTACCCCCAAAGCAACATCCCAGCCATGCACCTAGGTCACACCCCTCCCCAAGCCACACTAAGCTCCCCATTGGGGAAAGAATAAAGAAAATTAAAAATAAATAGACTATTATTAATAATAATAATAATAATAATAATAACAACAACAACTCCTCACCTGAAGTGTGTGGCTGGGTGAAAATAGTAAAATTTAGAACAAGACAGGGCATGGCACTAACATTGTTGAGGGAATATTTGTTTATTGAAAATACCATACCTTTAATGTCCATTTTTTCTTTTTCTTTTTTTGTATTATGTTGTTTGTTGTTTAGTTATAATGTACAAACATCGACCACTTGCAATCTTTCTGTAAATTATATCATAATTGCCCAGTGGTCCAAAATTTCACCGTATACAACGTTTAACTTTACTTAACAGAAACTGAGGGAAAGAAATAGACGTCCATACAGTTTGTCTATACCTAATCTGGAATTCCATTTCCTTATATGAAACCTGTCCTCTTGTCATATCCTGAAGAGCATCTGTCATTCTTTTTCCTCCAACTTCTTGTCCAGTGCCCATATCACTGGTGCCCAAGTCTGTTAAGTTTTCATTCTGTCGTGGAGATCTGCATGAAGTCTTTCCATAGCATAAATAAACCATAACTTCTGATATAGCTCTTCCAAAGAGATTTCTTGGGTCCCCTTCCAATGTTTAGCTATCATACCAATTGCAGCCAGACATATAATTTTACAAGAGCTCTGACAGCGAAGCATGTTTTTCGTTTTTGGATATAAACCCAACAACGCAATTTCCATTTTGTGCAGTACTACTTCGCCCGCTATTTTGTTAATTATTTTCCATACCCTACACCAGAGAGGACGCACTTTGGGACATTCCCACCAGCAGTGTTTATAGTTGCCTATCTCACCACATCCCCTCCAGCATAGTCCCTTCCCTGATGGGTCAGCAAATCTCATCCTCTCCGGGGTAAGATAGAACCTGATTGTCAATTTAACCTGAATCTCCCTAATTTCTAAAGAAGCTATACATCCGTTCATGTGGTGCCATATCTCTTTTTCCTCTTCCTCTCCTAAGGGTAAATTTGTGTCTCTCCTCCATGCTTCTATGTAGTTTGCTGGGGACTTGTAATTTATTTCCTTTAATGCTCTGTAAATCCTTCCCAATCTGCCCGAGGTTTCATTCCTTTTAAAAACCAGCGTTTCTAATTTAAGTGGTTCCCTGCTGAACCTCTCCTTATTTTGAGGGGCATTTGCTAATCCTTTTAACTGTAAATATTGGACTATATCAAGCTTCTCTCGCGTCTCTTCCTCCATCCTATCCAAGGGTAAGAATTTTCCTCCTACAAATAGTTGCCCCATCCTTAAAATCCCCTTATTCCTTAATGAGTCGCTTAATCCTGAAGTGATTCCCCCTTTTCTGTATTGAGTCTATTGGGGTAAAAGGGGAGAGAACCCCTTCTATTCCCATTTTTTTTCTTACTGTATGCCAATTCTTACATAAGGTACCAGCAAACGGGTGCTCTTTCCTGATTTCTCCCTTGATCCACTATTAGTTCTTTAAGTTCTTTTACCTGTGAAAGTTCTTTTTCCAGTCCTGCCCATTCAGGCACATTTACCTCCTGATACCATTAATATATTCCCATTATAATTGCTGCTCTGTGGTAAAGTTTTATATTAGGTACATTAAGTCCCCCTTTCTCCTTAACTTGCATTAAGGAGTATTGCCTAATTCATGGCTTTTTGCCATTCCACACTATATCCTTTAATAAGTCATCATTTAGCTTAAAAAAGGACTCCGGAAGTGTTATCGGTATTGCCATGAGCTTATGTAGCAGTTTTGGGAGCACCATCATTTTGTACAGATTTATTCTGCCTAGCTACGATATCATCAAGTTGTGCCATGGTTTTATTTCTTCCCTTAACTGTTTTATCAGTGGGAGAAAGTTTGCTGTGTACAGGTCCTTTGTATTTTTTGTGAGGGATACTCCCAGATATTTTATTCCTGAGTCTACCATTGGGAAGGATGATAGCTTCTTTAGCTGCCCCACATGTTCTTCCTCATAGCCAAAAGCTAATGCATATGATTTGTCCTTATTTATGGAGTATCCTGATATGCTTCCAAAGTTTTCCATGACCTTTATCAGTTCTGGCAGAGTTTCCTCTGGCTTAATTATATACAGCAAAAGGTCATCAACATAAAATGATAAATTATTTTCAATGGCCCCTATTTTCACCCCCTTTATTTTCTCATTTTGCCTTATCGCAGAGGCTAGCACTTCCAACACCATGTTAAATAACAAAGGGGAGAGGGGACAGCCCTACCTAGTCCCTCTTTGCAGAGAAAAGGGATCTGTAAGCTCACCATTAATTAGAAGCCTAGACTGCGGTTTCTTGTACACTGCCATGAGTCATCTCACAAAGTTCCCACTAAGGCCATCTTTTCTACCACCTTAAATAAACATTTCAATTCTACAAAATCAAAAACCTTCTCGGCATCCGCCGAGATTACCATAGCTGGGATTTTCTGTTTATTTAGTGCATAAATTATGTTAATTGCCTTTCTTATATTGTCTCTTCCCTGTCTACCTGGAATGAAACCAGTCTGGTTTCTGTGTATTATTTCTCCGCTGATCGATTTTAGCCTGTCAGCCAGAATTTTGGCAAAGATCTTATAATCAGAGTTTAAGAGGGATATCGGTCTATAACTTCCACAGTTATCAGGATCTCTTCCAGGTTTCAAAATTAGTGTTATAACAGCATTATAGAAGTTTTGTGGCATTGCTTTTTCAGTTAATATGTTATTAAATACTGCCGTGAGATAGGGCACAAGGATATCCCCGACGGCCTTGTAAAATTCGTTAGGGAACCCATCAGGGCCTGCCGCCTTGTTATTTTTTGCAGCATTTATTGCATCTTGCACTTCTTGCATTGTGATGTTTGCATCTAAGAAAGTCACTTGTCCTTTATTCAGTTTGGGCAACTGCACCCCGTCCAAAAAATTAATTATCTCAGGCTCTCCTGGATTCTTTGATGTATACACCCCGCTGTAAAATTCTAAAAATGCCTCTTTTATATCTTGTGGTTCTGTACAATATTTTCCCCCCTTATTAAGGATCCTCAAAATATACGCCTTCCTTTGTTTTATCGTTACAAGGTTGGCCAACGTTCTTCCTGCCCTGTTGTTATTTTCATAAAAGTGAAATCTTATTTTCCTGAGCTGATTTTTGGTCTTTTCTAATTCTAGTGTATTTATGATCTCTCTGTTCTTAATTATACTTTGTCTTAAAGTTTTGGTGGACCTGATCTTGTTTTGGGCCTCTAGTTTTTGCAGTTCAGAGTATATCCCCTTTTTTTGTTGTCTCTTGTCTTTTACAATTTTAGCATTTAAAGCAATTATATTGCCTCTAGTTACTGCCTTAGCAGCTTCCCATAATGTGACAGGTGAATTAACTGAGACCTCATTATGTTCAAAAAATTCTAGCAGATTATTTCTCATCTGATTCTTATTATTCAAGTTCTTAAGCAAACTTCTGATTAGCTGCCAATTACTAATCTTTTGTTGCTGTTTTCCTTGTTCCCTAAAAATGGTGACCACCGCACTGTGGTCAGTCATCACCACCGGGACAATCATACATTTTTTACTTTTATGTGCTTTGGTTTTATTGATCAAAACATGGTCAATACGTGTGTAGCTGTTATGTATGGCTGAGAAAAAAGTGTAATCCCTTTCCCTTCCGTTTAAGTGTCTCCAAATATCTATCCATTCAAACTGATCTAGCATCCTATTTAGTTCCTTTTGTTCTCCCTTCGTTCCCCCTAGCCTAGAGTGGTCCAAGTCAGTAAAGGTGGCATTGAAATAATAACCTTGGATAATAACCAAACCCTTGGTCATCTCAGCAATTCTATTGAAACACTCCTTGAAAAAAGCTACCCTCCCCACATTAGGAGCATATATATTAGCTAGAGTCATTTGCCAGCCTAGTATCCTTCCCACCAGGCAGAGATATCTCCCCTCTTTATCCTTAATACATTTTTCTATTACAAAATTCTTCTTTTTGGCGAAGCCAATGATAACCCTTGCTTCTTTCTTTTTGGAGCATGAGGCCCACAACCATCCAATTCTGGCTGTAGCAAACATGGAAACATCCTTAGCCAGAAGATGTGTCTCCTGCAAGAAAAATATGTCAGCCCCCTGCTCCTCCACAAAGTCCCTTACCCTCTTTCTTTTCTGAGGGGAGTTTAAACCTCTGACATTTAGAGTAACAGTTTTAATTTCACCCATTCTTTAGATTAGCATATACTTTGAGAGTATTTCCTACTTTATTCAGATCAGTATCCAAGTTATCTGTGCCCCTGGTAGCATTATTTGCTTGCTCTCCTAAGTTCTGCTTTTTCTTATCTTTATAGGTCTTCTTCATGTATAACAGTCTCCCATTTTGAATCCTTTCTCTTTTCCTATATGAGTCTCCATTTCTCTCCCCCTCTCTTACCCTTCCCTTACCTATTCCCCTAGAACTTCCCCCCCCCTCCCTTTCCCATGCGAGCTGTATTGCTCGCCTCTTTTGCTTCCTTTATTTCCCTGTGAGGATCTACTGGGAGTACAACCACCAAGATTTAAAAATCTTCAGTGTGCCCTTCTTCCCACCAACCCCCAGCTCATCATTAAAGTCAATTCTCATATCTCCCCTTCTTATTTCAACAAGCCAACTTTAACCTTCCACCTTTACAACCCCTCAAAAACATTCAAACGTTCTTTTTAGTTTTATAACAGCAGTTTGTGATCTCATTTTCTTTGCTCGATCCTCTTTAGTTTCTGACCTGTGAAGTTCTGTAAGGATACATTAGGCAGTTTTTAACTTTGTTCTCTTATGCTAGACCTCACTGGTTGAGCTGCCAAAAAGATCTCCAGATCCTCTGTGGCTTCAAAGATTTCCTTTTCCCCATTTTCAATAATCATCTTTTTTGCAGGAAACAGCAGCCTTGGTCTCAAGTTTCTTTCAATCAGCTCCCCAAAGTATTTACTCCACTTCATTCTTTTTCTTACTGTCTCAGCAACATAGTCTGGAAATACTCTTATGGCTTGCTGTTGAAAGTACAGCTTTTTCTTGGCTCTCGCTGCCCTCAAAATCTCTTCTTTAGTGCTATAATTCGTGAATTTGACCAAAATTGGGCGAGGTGGATCTGTGCCTTTTTGTGGAGGGCGCCCTGTTCTGTGGGCCATATCAATTGGGGCATTGTGGAAGTGCACCTCTTCAGGAAAATTTTCCTTTAATATAGCCCATATTGTTTCATTCATCATTTCTGCCCCTCCTGCCTCTTTTATCCCATTTAGCCTCAAATTCCCTCTCCTTTCAAGATCCTCGCATTTTGCGAGTAGGAAGGCAGTCTCACCTTTCCACTCGTTCAGTTGTTCCTGAGAGGACAGTGAGTGATTTTTCAGTTCAGAGATTCTTTCTTCCACCACCTCAACCCTCTTTGCTATCCCTTCCATTTTTTTTATTGCCTGCTTCAACTTCCACCTTAATCTGCCACATTTCACTCTTAAGCTCCTCTTTCATCTGCCTGAGGAGCTTTTTTACTGAACCTGTTCTTTCTTCCTCCTCTCCCTCTGAGCTTGATGAAGCCAGGTCACTTTCAGCTTCCCGTGCTGCCGCCACCATTTTTTTTCTCCGCTGCTGGTCTCTCCTGCTTGCTTCTTTTCTGCGGTTTGGCTCGTGTGGCAGAAACGCTCCAAAGCATTCGCTTGTGATATTTTTTGACAGGGCTTACTTTTACCAGCCATCTCCGGTCAATCTGGTTTGTTTTTTTCTTTTTCTTTGCGGCGTTAGACTTGCTTTTATAGCTGGGGGCAGCAGAGCCCAAGCGACTCCCAGCTGCTAGCTTTAACACATGCACAGATCCTCCTCTGTCCATTTTTTCAATACAACAAAAATGGGTAAAACTGTACAAAAAGAAGCTGATCCAGTATAGTCATTCATATGTTGTTAGAGGAAAGCCAGGTTTTTCCACATTTCCCCACAGTCATGAAGAGGAGTCTGTTTATACCTATCCTACATACAGCTGCTGCTGAGAAACACAGCCTGGCATGCCTAGCACCACTGTTGGCCCCCGTCTGGATGGGGTGGGAGGTGGAATGGCTGGGGGGCTGAGGGTGGGAGCAGAACTGGAGACTGGGGGTGAGCGAGCAGGTTCGAGGGTATTGGAGAAAACAGTGTGAATATTCTCATTCTTATTCCAGTTTAACAGCCTAGTGTAGAGCAGTGCTGGTGAGGCATGTAAAGATATTGCAAGAATCAAACACTGAAGAGTTTCCTGGTTTTTCCATCTCCTCTTGTTTTTCAACAGGGAAATACAGGGTGAAAACAAATGCACAGCTGGTGCCCTGGCTGCATATCCTTTGGGAGGGAAGACAGCCCCTGCTCGCCTCCAGCTGGGACAGGTTGGGAACAGAATAAACATTTCCCCGGCTTCGTAGATGGGGGACAGGAAGCAGTGTGCATCTGGCTGGCCCCACCCCCACAGTGTGGCCAACACCCTATCCCCTGCCATGACGGGCAGCCATGCCTGCTAATAACAGGCAGCCATGGTTGGCAGCCATGGAAATGCCCCAGGATGGGCTGGGTAGGTGCGGAAACAGGCATGCCTGACCAGCCTAGCCCAGTGTGGCCTGCATAACCAGCCATCCCTAGGATGGAGTGTGAGGAGTCAAATGGCAGGAGGATGAGAAGAGCTCAGTGTAAACAGGTGGCACTCCAGGTCCCAGCTCACCTACTTGAATCTGGTGCTCCAACTCACTCAGTTTAGGCCTCAACTTCTCCCTTGACATCTGAGAAGCCATTGCAGTCCCATTTAAGTCACTTTCATAGCTGTGGGCAGTTTCCTCTTTGAGGTTGTCTGTTTCACCTGTTGGCTCAGTCACTCTCATAGCTCTTTCCAGAGGTGTCTCCCGCTCTCCCTCTGTAGCTGTTATCTGTTGTAACCTGGCCCTTGTGGCTGGTGAGGGTCCCACCAAACATCCCACAGAACTGACTGCCACCCAGTCCCATGCCCCCAGATGTCCTTCTGCAGTCTTTATTGCCCATCCTGCACCAGTATGTCTCTGAAAGGGGATTCATACTCCCCAAGTGGCCACACTGTTGGTCACAGCCCCACTCTACTCTGGACTCTGTCTTTCTAAGGGATGTTCTGGTAGTTTCCCTAGAGCCACCTGCCACCCAGCATCAGTGACCAGTAGTCTGCCACTCCCAACACACTACCACCCACTCTCACTGAGTAACTCTTGAATACTATCTCTCAAACAGACCCCTGCCTATGCAGTCATCAGTCGTTGGTGGGAGGGCGGGTGGACCCGGGGCTGGAGGCCTACAGGGACCGGTAGACAGATGCACAGGCCCAGCAGGCATGCCGGAGGCTGGGGTGGTGGCAGAGTCAGTGGGGGTGCCAAGGGACCTGGCATTGGGGCCAGGGCAGGCAGGTTGCCCAGAAGGGCGGTGACCAGCATGTATGCGCTCATGGTCCCTGCATGCAGGAAAAGCGAGGTCCCAATGTCATGGGACCAATCCATCTTGGCAGAGTGCTCCCTCACCATCTGGTCAATGGCCTGTTCCAGCTGCCCAAATGCCTCCACCTGCCTGTTGTGCTCCCAGATCTCCCGCCTCCATTCGATGCACACTTCCACCTGTAGCCTCTGGTCGCTGGCCTCTGCATGCTGCATGGTCCTTTCGGTGACTGCCTCCATGTGGTCAATGGCAGTAATCATCTGCTAGCCCTGCTACGTGGTGGTGCGGACTATGTCCTCTGCCTGCTCCTCCCTCCAGTACCATACGTGTACCTGGTGATCCCTCATCCGCTGCGCCAAGGGCACAGGGTCAACTTGCTGGTACCCGGTGGGTGCACGGTGCATAGTAGGGGTTGGTTAGATGCCCTGGCCTCCTGCCCCCCATCCCGTCCTGCAGCAGGGGGGTCCTGGCCCCCCTCCCCTTGAGTGGATGGCAGGTGCCCTCCCCAAGCAGGCCCCTGCATCCGGGCCCCCTCTCCCCCACAATTCTTGGGCTGGGTTCCCCTGCCAGGCCTCCCACGGCCCCCTCTCCTCCCACTCATCATGTGGCCTCACCTGGGATCTCTGGCTGATCCTGGGGCTTCTTGCTGCTGTCCCCTGTGCCTGCCTGTCCCGGGTGCTGGGGCGTGCCATGACCTGTGAATATATGGGACAGGTTGGGTGGGGGTAGGTGACACATGGCCCCAAATGACCCCCCCGGCCCCCTTTCCATGGTCTGGGGTGTCAGGGGTTGCTGGGGGAGGCCCTGTGGCCAGTGTACCCCCTTCCCCCCTCGGCCCATCCCCTCTGGTCAGCCCCCCTGCACCCACTTGCTTACCCTCAATGTCGGTGTCTGATCCCTCCGATGCCAGCCCCTCTGTGTTGCTGCTGTCCCCCTGTGTCCCCTGGCTGGGTGCGACCTGTGTGCAGCACTCAGATCCCCCCATGTCTGACATTGGGTGGGGGCTCTCAGGGCTTGTGCGTAAGGGGGGCCTGCTGATCCATGATGTCCTGGGGCATTCCTCTTGGGAGGCAGGGTCCCTGGAGCCAGTGCCTTCTTGCGGGGCGGTGAGGGGTGGTACCTCGGCCCGTTCCCTGTCCTGGATCACAGCACTCCCAACAAGGCATAGGGCAAAAATGGAGCCCTTCCTGTGCAGAATGTGGTCCAGGGTATCATAGCAGGGGGCGGTCTGGGCTCAGTGGCCAGACCGCTGGTTATTTTCCTTGATGGCTTATACCCCCTGTTGAGCTCCTTGAATGTTGATCGGCACTGAGCCATTGTCCTGTGGTGCCCCGCTGCCTCCATGTCCCACATGATCTCCTGGAACATGTGCTCATTCCACTGGTTCATGGCTAGCTCCATCTGGTGCTCCAGGGTCCCCCAGATCCTTATGAAGTCCTGGGTTTCCCTGTGCCCCCATTGCCCCCCTCTGTGGTACGGCCATCTCCCGCGTGGACCCTCCTGGTCATCCTCCTTCACCGGCTCCTCCTCCTCCATATGCCCTCTGCCTGCCTCCCTTGCGGGGTCTGGCTCCCGGGCCTTTTTCATGTCTGTGAGTCATAAGGGGGGGCGTTGGTTGCCAGATTGCCTCAGCTGCGCGGCCCTCCCCTGTCCCGCCTCCTTCTGGCCCACCCCCACTTTTTTGCCCCTGTGCCGCTGCCCCCGCTTGCTCCCCTTGCCCATTTCCGGGGTGCCTCGTCCCCCGGGCCGGTTGTCGTCTCCAGGGCGTCCTGTCCCGGCTGCTGCTGTTGCTTCTGCTGCTACTGTTGCTCTCCCTCCACCACCTCCATGTGCAGCATGACCACCTCCTCTGCCTACTCCACCTCTTCCTCCTCCTCCCTTCCTCGCTCGTCCTCTTCTCTCCTCTCCCTTCCACCTCGCTCCATTCCACCATGTCCCCCTGCCACTGTGTGCCCTTTAAATCTCCCTCCCCGTCCTGTGTTGTTACTCGTTGTCTGGCAGCAATGCTGCATGCTTTGTTCCCGGGTAGGAATTGTTTTGCTTGATCCACGCTGGTGGTTGCCGTTCAGACGTTACGTTTTGTTGGTTCCAGGTGGGAATTGCTTTAACCACACTTTCGGACACGGTCTGGGACGGAGCTCTGGAAGGGTGGTTAATTTGACCCCTGCTGGGGATTGACTGTGGTGAACATCTGGTGCCTACGAAACAGATGTTCAGGGTGCTTTGGCCCTGCCACGGGATTGTGTGTGGTTCACTGTAGTTGACTGTGATCTCGTAATGTCTGAAAACACCAATTGATTCCTAAATACCTCAAATACTTTGCTTGCACCTTAAAAGGGGTCACTCTATGTAGATCAGTGTTCAAAGGTGTATTTTAATTGAAGAGCAGCATTTGTGATTTTTCAATGTTTATTTTATAACTGGATACAATACTAAACTGGTCTATAATATTTATGCATTTTGGAATTGAATGGGGTAGATCTCCCAGAAAAACCATCATGTCATCTGCATACATGGCAAGTTTATATTCTTTCTCTTTAATTTTTATACCCTGGATTTGTTGCATACTTCTAATTACTATAGCTGGCAGTTCAATTGCTATATTAAATAATAGTGGAGACATAGGACAGCCCTGCCTAGGACCCCTTGTCAATCTAATCTCTGTGGTTGTTTTTCCATCTATTATTATTTTTGCCATAGGGCACTTGTATATTAATTTTAACCCAATCTAAGAACTGACCTTTGATACTCATTTTTCCATCGTTTTGAATAGATATGGGTGTTCCACCATATCAAAGGCCTTCTCAGTGTCCAAGGACACTATTGCCGCTGATAAGGCATTATGGGTGATTTCAGACGTTACGAGATCACGCTGAACCACACTGAACCACGCTCAACCCCCCCGCGGGGCCAAAGGCCCCGGAACGTCTGAACGGCGTGCGCCAGATGTTCATCACGCTCAATACCCACATGGGGTCAGTTTGAACCACGCTTCCCGGGCTAGCCGGGGGAAGGTCTCGGGAA
>QEPC01001038.1:247297-270924 GCA_003113815.1 Sphenodon punctatus | reverse complement strand
CCCCAGCCAGACTCCCCAAGTCTCCCCACTCCCACCCCCATTCCCCAGAAGCATTTTCCTCTGTGTCCCCCCAAGCAATGTACTCACCACCAAGGCAGCAGGATGGCACAGCAGCAAAAACACGTTCCTTCAGCAAGGCAACCAAATCCAGCAGCAGGAGACACAGTCAGCCAGGAACACAATCTCCTAAAAAATGACTGCAGTTCAGCAGTGCATGAGAACAACCCTCATGTTCACTGACTGAGTATGCATCCCAGCCAGTCCCTGCCTGAGTGCTTGCTCCAGGCATGGCCAGAGCCCACTCTTCCGAGCTCATTTTTGCGGTGCACACAACCGCACATCTCACCTGGGTGTTTAACAACAGTGTCCAGGTGCTGTTTAAAAATTGAGCCCATAGGGCTCAATGAAAGCTTGCCCCCTGGTAGCTATAATGAAGAACTGCAGTTCCCCATTATACGTGCTTGGACGGCTCCCTCTAGTCACCTAAGCACATTCCAACTATGTTTGTCCCTTCTGGGACTCCTTCCAAGTTCCTGAGCTTCTCCCAGCCAGGCCCCACTCCTGATTGCAGATAGCCTTCAGCTAGCCTGGCTAAAAATGCATTTGCACAGAAGCACAGTTTCCTGGTGTGGATCCCCCTTCACCCTGAAAAACAGCAGAAGCTGCTTCTGGGGGTCCCCAACAGAGTTCTGTGACCTGCTGGAGGATCAGAAATTTCTTCTGCTGCCTGCATCACAGGTAAGAGGAATCTCAGGAAGAACAGAGGAGGGCACAGGGGCATAGGAAGGGCAGTGCCCCTGGTTTCCTTGAGTGTTCACTGTGCCTGATCTGGGGGCACAGCAGCACTGCCTCATGCAGGACATCAGTACGAGGTGGAGCTCCACCTACCTCATGCTACAGCATCTGGTGGAGCAGCAGCAGGTTCTGCATGAGGTAGCCCTTGTTGGGGGAATTGGGGTGGTGAGGCCGCTAGGGTGGGAAGAATGGGTCATGATGACCCAGACTATGCATGTCCTTAAACCATTTAAGGATGTGATGGAGACCCTAAATGTGGTGAGATGGCAACCCTGAGCCAGGTGACCCCCATTGTCCATAGTCTGGTCAGACATATGGCAGACTTTTTTACTAGCCAAGGGGGGGGGGCAGAGCATCACCTTGTACCAGAGGTGGTGACCCTGGTTTGAAGGTTGAAGAAGGGACTAAAGATTCACTTTGACCACCTGATTGGGAAGGAGGTCAATATTGTCTCCACCATACTGGACCCCAGGGTGAAGGCAAGTGTGGCATCTCATATGGAAGACTTAACGCTGAGGAAGCATTATCTGGTGGAGAGGGTGTGAACAGTAGAGGTGGGTGCTATACATCAGTGGCAGCAGGGCTGTAAGGAGGGGCAAAGCAGCAGCAGAAGGGAGGACATGCAGAGCACCCTCAGCAGAAGCTCTGATAGCAGGGTCACAAGCAGCAACTACTCGGCGGAAAGGTCCATCGCCCACTGGACCATGGCATGGCCATGGGAAAAGGCGATTGGGGAGGAGGTTGGCAGTGGCATCAGGCAGAGACAGAAGGAGCCTGGTAGTGTGGAGATGTCAGTGGAGAAGTATCTGGAGGAGCCAGTGTTAGACCACAACAGGGATCCCCTGCAGTACTGGGTGGAGAAGGGGAATGTATGGCAGGCCTTGATGAGGGTGACCCAGGAACTGTTGTCCTGCCCATCAACCAGCGTGCCCGAGAATGGGTCTTCTCTAGGTGGGGGACATTGTGAATCCCCAATGTACAAGGCTGCATGCTGGGTTGGTGGAGCAGTTGCTGTTCGTTAAGGCCTACTTGCCACTGCTGGGTTTCCCTGAGCTGGCGGTGGAATCGGAGTGAGGGGGCAATGGCACACTTGAAACTTCCCCCAGGTCTCTCTCTTGATGCCTCCTGCACCCACCCCTCTTGCCCAAATGCTGGATGGGGCTGCTGTGCCCCCCCCCTCTATTTTTATTTACCCCTCCCCCCGAGTCCAATCTCTTTCTCTTTCTCTTTCTTAATAATTGCCTCCCGTGGACAATATATCTCTTTCTCTTTATTATTCACCCCCCACCCCAGGGCAATCTCTGGAAGTTGACACCCCATAACATAGGTTTGTGCCAATAGTCAGTGCCTGCCTGCCATTCCATCTACCTCACATGGTGCCATTAGGCCACTCTGGGGCACATTCTGCAAGTTGAAGCATTGACTTTGTCAGGTAAGGATCTGACAGTTGAGATTTTCACACAGAGGCAGTTGCTGGACTGGACTGACCAATGCTACCCACTAGAGGGGGGAGATATGGAGAGGGAGAGAGAGAGAGAGAGAGAGAGAGAGAGAGAGAGAGAGAGGTGCATCCTGCCCAAACTGCCACCCACAAGAACCAGAGAGAGAGCTCATCTGTGGCATGTGCGCTCATGCTCAATGCCCACATCCAGCAGCAAACCCACAAGAATGAGACAGAAACACACAACATATGTGCCTGTGTGCCTGAACCTGCTAAAACCTATCACAGTGATTGAACGAAGTAAGCCCAATGACTCACTAATTTTCTCTCTCTCTTTCTCCTATGCCCTACTCTCCATGGGCAATCATTTGGGGGCTTCCAAAGTCTGTCCCCCACCCCATGGGGTGATCTCTCTGCAAGCTGAACACACCTTGCCACTTGAAGGCTTCAAAATGACCAACCAAGATATGTATCCAAGCATTTTATATCACACCTAAGCTTCCCAAGTCTCCCCCCCATGGGGCGATCTCTCTGTGAGATGAATATGCCGCACCACTTGATGGCTTCCCAATGATGCCCTCCATGATGTGATCTGCGAGAGTGGGCAGTGCACCTGCCAATGCCCGCTAATGCTTCTGCCAGAGCCTCTCTCTCTCCCTCTCTCTCTCTCTCTCTCCCCACCTCTCTCTCTCTCTCTCTGGCACACCCACACAGAAACAAGCCCTGTCCCTCCCGGGATGCTGTCTGCAAGTTGAGACCCCAGCACAACTTGGGGCTAATACACTAATACGCTGTGCTTCTGATGTCAGATAGGGATCTGAGAAACTGTATATATAATTAGGTTCTGTCACATGCCAGAAGAAACACAAAGGGATAATATATTGGACATCTCAAAATCGACTGGTAACAAATATAACTTTTACTAAGCAAATTCAAAACACATTTTAACTATGAAGAAACTAAACAGTTGAATTGTGTGCAAAAAAGGATAGAAAGAAAAAAAACTTAGGATTCTTCTGCCCTGTCTCCTGTAGCATGGGAGAAAGGGGGAAATGGTCCATGGGAGGGAGGTGTAGGGACCTCAGAGCCCTCTACCCCATGTCGCCTAAAAACATCAAGGGCTCCCAAAATTGTTGCCTTCCAGTGCACCAGAGACTGGTGGAATGCATCCACAGCATCCTTTTCGGTGCTGATGTACTGCTCGTATTCCTGTGTCTACCGCTCCCTTATCTGGAGCTCCCTGAACCGCTCCACCAGACTTTCCTCCACATTCCTTCTGGTGACCTGGAAACCCTTTTATTTTTATTTTTTATTTTCATAGATTTTTACCCTGCCCCTCCTGCCATGCAGCTCGGGGCGGCTTCCAGAACATTAAAATACAATAAAATCAATTAAAATTATCATAAATATTATAAAACATTAAAACAGGACTGAGATACAATATAAAAACCAAGGTAGGTGAGGGAACTAAAACACCCCTCCCTACCCACCCTCCCTCCCAAAGGCCTGGGCGAACAGCCAGGTCTTACAATTCCGCCAGAATGTTAACAGGCATGGGGCCAGGCGAGCTTCCTCCAGAAGGGAGTTCCAAAGCCGCGGCCCCACTACCCAGAATGCCCTCTCCATTGTGTCCCCCCGCTTAACACGAGGGACCTCCAGGAAGGCACCCCCGGCAGACCGCAGGAGCCGCTCTGGGGTGCGGAGGGCGAGGCGGTCCCTAAGATATGAGGGGCCGAGACCATGTAGGGCTTTATAGATCATCACCAACACCTTGAACTTGGCTCGGCACGCTATCGGCAGCCAGTGCAGAGCTCGGAGCACAGGTGTAATATGCTCCCGACGGCCCGTCCCCGTAAGAAGACGAGCCGCCGCATTCTGCACTAGCTGCAGCCTCCGAACCAAGAACAAGGGAAGCCCCACGTAGAGCGCGTTACAGTAGTCGAGCCTCGAGGTGACGAAGGCATGGATGAGGGAGGCCAGGTCCGGGCCGGAGACATACGGACGCAGCCTACGTACCAGATAAAGCTGGCGGAAGGCAGCCTTAGCGACTGCCTCCACCTGCCGCTCCAGCCGCAGGTCTGCGTCCAATATGACCCCCAGACTCCGGACCTGCTGAGCTACAGGGGGGCAAACCCCCCCAACCAGGGGGGCCACCACCCCCTTCGCCCTCCCCACCACCATCACCTCCGTCTTATCTGGGTTGAGCTTCAGTCTGCTCCGCCGCATCCAATCCGCCACGGCCTCCAAACATTGGGATAGCACCGAGACAGCAGGGTCTGGGTCAGTAGAAAACGAGAGGTACAGCTGAGTATCATCAGCATACTGGTGACATCGCACCCCGAACCCTCTCACGACCTCCCCCAAGGGCTGCATATAGATGTTAAATAATAATGGAGACAAGATCGATCCCTGCGGAACGCCACACGGTAAGGCGCGGGGGCTCGATGTTTCCTCCCCCAACACCACCCGCTGGCTCCTCCCCGAGAGGAATGAACGGAACCATTCAAGAACAGTCCCGTCCAGACCCCCCCGGTCACGCAGTCGTCTCAACAGCAGCCCATGGTCCACGGTGTCAAAAGCGGCCGAGAGATCGAGCAGGATGAGAAATGTCGAACATCCCGCATCCATCTCCCGGCGGAGGTCGTCCACCAAGGCCACCAACGCCGTCTCGGTGCCATAGCCGGGGCGGAACCCAGATTGAAAAGGGTCAAGGAGCCCGATATTATCTAGATGACCCTGGAGCTGGAGCGCCACTGCCCGCTCAATAACCTTCCCTAAAAAGGGAAGGTTAGAGACAGGTTGGTAACTGGCGAGCGAATCCACGTCTAAAGATGGTTTTTTCAGCAGGGGGTGCACCACAGCCTCTTTAAGTCAGGGCGGCAACCTCCCCTGCTGAAAGGACGCATTCACTACCCTCGCCAGCACTGTCCCCAATGTCTCCCTGGAAGCTTTCACTAACCAGGACGGGCACAGATCAAGTTCACAACACGTGGCCCTCACAGACGTCAGGACACCCACCGCATCAGCCGGCGTCACTTCCTGAAACTCTCCCCACAAAGCTGGACCAGACGGGACCTCCGTCCCCCCGCGCTCTTCCCCATCTGCCATCAATCCTACTGCCCTTGAGGTAATTGGTCAACATTTTCCTCAGCGACCCATGAAATTCCCTCACTTCGGGGGTGTCCTCATCAAGTTGGGCTGGGGAATCATCCAAGGAGATGGAGAGGGAAGGACAGGGATGGTGCCTCTTCTGGTACGATTTCCTTCCCCCTCCACTTCATGTTGTTCCTTCCTCTGAGTGCTGCCAGTACCACCAAGGTCACCAGACACACTCCTCTTCACCTTGATGGTCTGGACAGTCTCGATGTGAGCGCTGAGCCCAGACATGGTCTCCTACGGTCCCCTCTTGATGTTTTTGTTCCAGATTTAAAGAACATAAGAAGTGCCATACTGGGTCAGACCAATGATCTATCAAGCTCTGCCTGCATCTTGTCTCCACAAGTGGCTGTACAATTTCTGTCTCTGGGGGGGAAACAGGTCATAGAGCAATCCATTCCCTGTTGTTCCAGCTCCCTGCTTTACCTTGCATTGTGTGAAGCTGCCTTTTATGGTATAGTAATGTTTCCATACCACAGACATTGTTGCCCTGCTTTGGCTCTGGGACAGCAGTCTTGATTTGGGATTTCACCACCAGCATCATCATCCTCTCTGAAACAAGAACATATAGCACCTACATAACATTATTCAATCATGATGATGCTCCAGTCCTTCCCAGTCAAATACCCATTCTCCTACACCAAGCAGATGGATGGTGCTGCTGCCTCCTTGATAGCGTTGTACACCAGGGACTCATGTCATTTTTTGTTATTGTTATCATTTTTGTTATTAAAATGTGCTGTTTTATCATTATCATTATCAACAACAATGTTGTTTTCATTATTGTTGTTATCGTTAGTGATCAATATTGTTAACGATTTCAAACAAAGATTTTTTTTGTATCATTTTGTGATCTCGCGAGACTAGGAACTATACCAAAACTGGAAATGGTAGTGCAATCGGCTGTGCAGTGGCATGGTGTGTGGCTGCCTGATTGTGTTTGTCTGTTGTGGCTAGTTAGCTCTGTGTGTGTGTGTGTGTGTGTTGTGTGTGTCTGTGTGAGGATGGAATGTGAAGGAAGAAGGAAGAAGAACCTGAGGAGGAAGGTCAAGGGGGAGGAAGAAATGATGGAGGCCCAGGCTGGACCATCTTGTGAGGTGCTGGAGATGGTCTCCTCACCAGAAGAGGAGGAGGAGGGCAGAGGAGGTGCCACTGCCAAGTTTTTAAAATTTGTTTTTATTTATTTAACGTTCCATATAACTTTGCGGACAAGAAGATTTCTATCCTTTAGAGTGAGCTTGCTGGCATGTGGGCTAGCGGGTGGGTGGGCCAGTAGGCATGCAGGCACGAGCAACAGCAGAAGCAGCACCCAGAGACATGCCAGTCAGGGTCTCCACTTGCAGACAGCACCCCAGGAAGGGCAGGATTTGAGTGTCTTATTTCTGGGTCTTCCAGAGAGAGGAGTTCTTTTAGCAGCAGCAGCAGCGGGCAATAATGGGTGGATGTGGAGGAGCAGGCTGGTGGACAGACAGGTTGTCAGGAAAGCAGGCACCGGTGGGCAGTCACGTGCAAGCAGCAACACCTACCCAGAGACATGCAAAGTTCTCAACTTTCAGACAGCATTCCAGGAAGGGCAGGACTTGCATGTGTCTTATTTCTGGATTTGCCAGGGAGAGGTGCTTTTTCAGAAGCATCAGCGGGCAGCAGTGGAGGAGCAGGTTGGCAGGCAGACAGACTGGCAGGTGGGTGGGCGCTGGTGAGCAGTCAGGCAAAAGCAACAAAAGCAGCAGCAGCACCCAGAAACATGCCAGGCAGGGTGGTGTATGTGGGAGAAAGGGAAAGAGTCAGGGAAGCAGCAGCACCATCCGTCCACTTGATGTGGGAGACTCGGTATTGGTCTGGGAAGGACTAGGGGCATCACCATGAATGCATGATATTATGTATGTGTTATGTGCTCTTGTTTCAGAGAGGGTGATGCTGATGCTGCTGGTGCCAAAATCCCATCAAGGCTGACCTCACAGACCCAAAGCAGGGCAACAAGGTCCGCGGTATGGAAATATTTCCTTATCCCAAAAGGTGGCTTTTCAGAATGCAAGGTAAGGCATTGGGGCTGGAACAACAGGGAATGGATTGCCCTATGACCTGTTAGGAAGCCCTCCGCAGAGAGAGAGAGAGGCCGCCCACTTGTGGAGACATAATTCAGGCAGGGCTTGATAGACCATTGGTCTGAGCCAGTATGGCACTTCTTATGGTCCTGTCTTTTTATGTTCTTTAGATCTGGGACAAAAAGATTAAAAGGGGGACACAGGGGACCACATCTGGGCTCCTTTCCCACATAGAGACAGTCCACCTCATCAAGGTGAAAAGGGGTGTGTCTGGTGGCCATGGCAGTACTCGCAGGGAGGAACATAGGGAGGAGCAAGGGCGAAAATCATGTCAGAAGAGGCGCCGTCAAAGTCCTTCTCCCTCCAGCTCCTTGGACAATTCATCATCCCCACAGGAATAGGACACCCCCCAAAGTGAGGAAATTTCAGGGGTCACTGTGGAACCCGGCGAAAAAATATCTGAAGGTGTCCAAGGCCAATGCCAGAGATGTGGAGGACAGGTTGGTGGGGCAATTCCGGGAGCTCCAAATACTGGAGCAGCAGGGTCAGGCTTATGTGCAGTACATAAGTACTGAAAAGAATGTCGTAGAGGTATTTGGCCAGTCCCTGGTGACATGGAAGGAATCCATGTTGGGGACCATGGACGTTGCCAGGTGACATGGGCAGATGTCGGCAACATCCCCACACCTCGGTCCCATTGATCACTGTCCCCCTTTGCCCATGTTCCAAGGAACAGGCCCAAAGAAGCCTAAGTTATTTATGTTCTTGTTCTATGCCTTTTTATAATTCAAATGCTTATTTTCAAAATAGTTCAAATGTGTTTTAAAATGTTTTTATAAAAGCTATATCTGGTACCAGTCAATTTTGACCTGTCCAATCTCTTATACCTCTATGGTTCTTCTGGCAAGCGGCAGAATCTCATTATATATACAGCTGGTCAGATCCCTACCTGACAGATGCAGCACTGCCACTGGTGCGTATTAGCCCCAAGATGTGCGAGGGTCTCAACTTCAAGACAGTCCCCCAAGGAGGGGCAGGGCGTCTTTATGTGTGGATGTGACAGAGAGAGAGAGAGAGACTTTGGTAGAGGCAATAGCGGTAGAGGTGTGCACCAGGGGCCCTTGTCGTTTTTCATTTTTTGTTTTTTGTTTTTGTTATTGAAATCAGTCATTTTCATTTTCATAAATATCAATTTTTTGTTTTTGTTTTGTTTTCCATTTGTTTAAATGGAAAACACATTTTGGGGTGTAACGCTCTTGTTTTTCATTATATATGGCTGACACTTGGAGGGATTGTACCTCCAATGGAAGGAAATTTTTGTTTTTAATTTTAAAAATATTGGCTAAAGGAATCCAATTATATAAGCAGTTGAATTATGTTATTTTAGAAAAATCTTCATATAATTTCTTAGCTGTAACTTCTCTGACTCACATTGAATGTAGATGAAATTTGGCAAGTTTATACCCATTCCCATATTTACCAACTTTCTCTGCCAACTTTCAGAAGGATTGGATAAAGGGTCCTGGTGGTATAAGCAAGTAACTTATAAATGTATGGAATTCACTTATAAATGTATGTCTGACTGTAACATCTTTGTAGTCCAACCAGTCTATATGAAATTTTACAGGGCTGTATATTCAAACTTTAATTATCATCTCTGAAAAATATCACAAAGATGTGATAAAGTGTCCCAATTTTATGTGCCTGCACAGCATATGCAGAGAAGGAGCTTATGCCAGGGATTCTCTTACGTCTCACTGTGGTATAAGATCAGTTTGTGATGCCATTTGGTCAGCAGAAATGTCACCTAAAGATCCTCATTCTGTTCTGTGACCATCCCAAAAACTCTCCCCCACTTGTTACTGGGAAGTCAGAAGCATCTGTTTAGGAAAGATCCAATAGAGATTCTCTTATGCCATCTGTCCCGGTGCTTCAGGATGTGATTGTAATGATAATTGACGAGCCCGGATGTGTAAACTATGGGTGAAAACAACCATGATGCTAACCACCCTTTAAGCACCCTTGGTCATATATGCATGTTTCAGGGCTGCATAGGTCACCAATAAAGCCCTGAAATATGCATAAATAACCACCAAGGCTGGTTAAAGGGTGGTTAGCGTCATGTCTGTTTTCACCCTATGTCTCCTTATTGCTGGAATGCTATCCCCAAAGTCCCAGTTATGTCCCTTCTATACCTGCCTGAGGGCTACCCCCTATGCCAGCTTTGAAGCTACTTCCGATTGGTCCTGTAAAGCTGGAAGCATGCTGTTATTGGCCAGTGAATGTGTCTGTTAGTCTTTTGGGCTGCTCCAAATCCACCCTCCTACATCCTCCTCCCCCTGCCATGCCAGGTGCCTGCCTCTGACTGGCACTGCATGTGCTGCTATTTATCTGAATAATGGGCTTCAAGGGGACAAATTCAAGTGCTTATAAAATTGGTTCCCTTTATAAAATTGTCCTGTAGTTTGGTAGAGGTGACAGGGAAGGTATGTGATATATTCCTGCTTAAATGTCCTCTAAACAGGATTGAATTTTAAAATGTTGCAGCTGAATAAGTATTTTAAGGTTATTGTCTTATACTATAATGACCCTTTATCCAGTCTTTCTGAAGATTGGCAGGAGTGTTAAGCTTGTGGAGGGACATAATATTCAAAGGTTCATGCAAATTGGATAGAAAATAAAGAACTGGTGAGGTTGCAGCTCATCTGCATACGCTCCCAGCATCCTCGGCTGTCATCGCTTGAGGACACCACGACTCTCCTGGGGCTTGGCCTTCCTGCCACCCCAAGCTTCACCGACCAGCAGGCCAAGAACTGGTGAGGTTGCAGCTCATCTGCATATGCTCCCAGCATCCTCGGCTGTCATTGCTTGAAGACACCACGACTCTCCTGGGGCTTGGCCTTCCTGCCACCTCAAGCTCCACCGACCAGCGGGCCAAGAACTGGTGAGGTTGCAGCTCATCTGCATATGCTCTCAGCATCCTCGGCTGTCATCGCTTGAGGACACCACGACTCTCCTGGGGCTTGGCCTTCCTGCCACCCCAAACTCCACCGACCAGCTGGCCAAGAACTGGTGAGGTTGCAGCTCGTCTGCATACGCTCCCAGCATCCTCGGCTGTCATCGCTCGAGGACACCACGACTCTCCTGGGGCTTGGCCTTCCTGCCGCCCCAAGCTCCACCGACCAGCGGGCCGAAAAGCGCGCGCCTAAAGGCGCGCGCCTTACAGGTACTTTTCTCCATTTCTTTTCTACTGTACTTCCCCCTCCTATCTTACTCACTAACATGTCTGCCCTATTTTCTCGCCTTTTCTTTCCCTCCTCTCCTTCTCCTCTTCCTGTCCATCTTTTTCTTCCTCTACTTTTCTCCTCCCAGCTTCTTCCTCCCCCCAACCGATCACCACTCTCTAACCTCCCCCATACATCCTTTGCTCCCTTGGCTACTTTCTCTCATTGCTCCCCTTCCACTCCTGTCTCTAGCCTTCCTCGATGCTCCCCTTCTCCCAATCTTATCCCTATTCCTCCTGTCTCTAGCCTACCACGACGCTCCCCTTCTCCCAATCTTATCCCTATTCCTTGCCTCCCCCCTCATCAACTACCATTTTTCTGCTCCCTCTGGAACTGTCGCTCATCTATCAGTAAAGCTCCCTATATCCATGATCTTTTCCTCTCTCGCTCCCTCCAGCTCCTTGCCCTTACTGAAACTTGGATCACTCCCTCGGACTCTGTCACGCCTGCTACCCTCTCCTGTGGGGGTCTCTCCTTCTCTCACCAACCCCGCCCTGAAGGACGGGGTGGTGGGGTGGGCCTCCTTCTTGCTAAATCCTGTCAGTTCCAACCAATTTCTCCTCCCCCCTCTCTCTCCTTCCATACCTTTGAGGCTCACTCCGTGCGCCTCTACTCCCCCCTCCATCTACGTGTTGCTGTCATCTACCGTCCCCCTGGTCCTCTCTCTTCCTTTCTTTCTGACTTTGAGTCCTGGCTCACTTTCTTCCTCTCTGTTGATATCCCCACTCTCATCCTTGGTGACTTCAACATTCATGTTGATGACCCATCTCAGCCCTCAGTCTCTCGCTTCCTCTCCCTAGCCTCCTCCTTCAACCTCCACCTTTGGACCAACTCCCCCACCCATACTAATGGCCATTCTCTTGATCTTGTCCTCTCTAGAAACTGCTCTGTCGCTGATCTCTCCTTCGATCCTCATCCTATATCAGACCACTTCCTTGCCTCTTTCAACATTTCCCACTGTCCCCCCTCCTCTTCCCCTTCTCTACGCCCCTTCCGTGACCTTCAAGCTATTGATCCCCTGGACTTTGCCTCCTCTCTCTCTCCCCTTCTTCCTACAGTCTTCTCTTCCTCCTCCCCTGACTCCGCTGTCTCTGCTCTCAACGCCTCTCTCTCCTCCACACTTGACTCCCATGCCCCTCTCTCTTCCCGCCCTGCCTTCTCCCACAACCCCCGTCCTTGGCTCACCCCTAGTATCCGCCACCTCCGTTCTTGCACTCGTGCTGCTGAACGACTCTGGCGCAAATCCCATTCTCACGCTGACTTCCTTCACTTCAAATTCTGTCTCTCCACCCTTACTTCTGCTATCTCCCTTGCTAGACAACACTACTATGCCTCCCGCATTGAGTCCTGTTCTCGGGACCCTCGCCGCCTGTTCTCTACCTTTGACTCCCTCCTCAAGCCTCCCTGTCCTCCCCCTCCTTCTTCCCTTTCTGCTCAGGATCTTGCCTCCTTCTTCACCTCCAAGATAGACAAGATCCGCCTCGACATCGCTTCCCACTCCTCTCTTCCCACTCCCACCCCTCTCCCTCCTCCCCCTCCTTCTCTCATGTCCTCCTTCTCCCCTGCCTCCCTTAAGGAAATCTCCTCTCTGCTCTCCTCCTCCAACCCTTCCACTTGCCCCCTTGATCCCATTCCTTCCCGCCTCCTCACCTCCATTACTCCCACTGTCGCCCCTTCCTTCCTGCACATCATCAACCTCTCCCTCTCTACTGGCTCTTTCCCTTCTGCCTTCAAACATGCCACAGTCTCTCCTATTCTCAAAAAGTCCACTCTTGACCCCTCTGACCCTTCTAGCTATCGTCCTGTCTCACTCCTTCCTTTTGCTTCCAAGCTGCTTGAACGTGTTGTCTACTCCCGCTGCCTTGACTTCCTATCCTCCAACTCCTCCCTTGACCCCCTCCAATCTGGCTTCCGCCCCCTTCATTCTACTGAAACTGCTCTCGCTAAGATCACCAACGATCTTCTGGTGGCTAAATCTAAACGTCTCTATTCCATTCTTGTCCTCCTTGATCTCTCTGCTGCCTTCGATACTGTTGACCACTCACTCTTGCTGGATTCCCTTCACTCCCTTGGCTTTTGTGGCTCTGTCCATAACTGGTTCTCCTCCTACCTCTCTGACCGCTCCTTTAATGTGTCTCTCTCCAACTCCGCCTCCTCCTCCTTCCCCCTCTCAGTTGGTGTTCCTCAAGGCTCTGTTCTTGGCCCTCTCCTCTTCTCGATCTATACCTCATCCTTAGGCAAACTCATTGCCTCCCATGGCTTCCAATACCACCTCTATGCTGATGACACTCAACTCTATCTCTCTACTCCCTCTCTCTCTCCCTCTGTTCAAGCTCGTCTCATCAACTGTCTCTCTGACATCTCTACCTGGATGTCTCAACGTCAACTCAAACTCAACATGGCTAAAACTGAACTCCTTATCTTCCCCCCTCATCCTTCCTCTCCTTCCTCACTGTCAATAACTATTGATGGAGTCACCATCCTGCCTGTCCCCCAAGCCCGTAGCCTAGGCTTCATCTTTGACTCAGCCCTTTCTTTTAAACCCTACATTGACTCTGTTGCTAAATCCTGTCGCTTCTCCCTCCATAACATTGCTAAGATTCGCCCTTTTCTCTCTGTCTCGTCTGCCAAAACTCTTGTTCATGCTCTGGTCATCTCTCGCCTCGATTACTGTAACCTCCTTCTCACTGGCCTTCCCCGGTCTCACCTTTCTCCCCTCATCTCTGTCCAAAACTCTGCTGCCAGGGTCATCTACCTCGCCAGTCGCTTCGACCATGTGCAGCCCCTCCTCTCTTCGCTTCACTGGCTTCCCCTTCCTGAACGAATCCTGCACAAGCTCCTAGTCTTCACCTATAAAGCTCTTCACAACCTTGCTCCCCCCTACCTCTCTGCACTTATCGCCCTCCATACTCCAGCCCGTGCACTTCGCTCCTCCTCTGTCCCTTCTCTCACCCTTCCACGCCTTCCCTGCTCCCCTAAGCGCCTTCGTCCCTTCTCACTTGCTGCCCCCCATGCCTGGAACTCCCTCCCTGTCCACATCCGCCTTGCCCCCTCCCTTCATACCTTCAAATCTCTCCTTAAAACTCACCTCTTTCGCTCTGCTCTGTCTGACTCTTTATCCTGCTGAGCCACTATTCCTATACCTACGATCGGTTTACCCTTATCCTTGCAACATGGACCTGCCTGCTGTCATTCTCATCGTAACCAAGCCAAGTACGTGCACTTGAGACCTCGCATCTTCATGAATGTTAGACCCCTTGTCTCTCCCTCTGTTCCCCTTCCTAAGTCTCTCCCCCAGCTCCTGTCTCTCAGATTGTAAGCCCTAGGGGCAGGGACCGTGTCTATTTTATTACTTTGTAAAGTGCCAGGTACACTGCTGGCGCTATATAAATGTTTGTTAATAATAATAATAATAATGTAGCCATGAATGTGTATGGAGCTTTTCTTAAAATCACAACTTTCAATTGCTTCTAAAATCGGTTTCTTTTATCCAATCTTTTTGAAAATTGGTACACTTATTTCCTGCTATTCAGTGTACCTTCTTCCCAAGTTTCATCAGAATTGAATAAGAATAAAAAAAGGTATAACCAGAAATATGTTTTTCAATTTCCCCCTTTATTTCAGAAGCAAGACCTCAATTTAATTTATATTTTCATTATTATTATTTGTCATTTACATTATTGCAGTAACGATAATGAAAATGACAATTTTTGTTGTTGTGATTGTAACAACAAAAACGATATACACACCCCTAATCAGTGGGTGACATTGGAGAAGCAGGCTGGTGGTGGGAGTTTGGCACGAGCAGTAGCAGCTGCAGCAGAAGCAGGAGTAGGACAGTGCTATAATTGGGAGAAACTTGCAGACAGTGCCCCAGGTGGCGTATCCAGAGTTAGTTTCTTTGTGGGGGTGCCACAGAGAAAGAGAGGAGGGGGCAATGGGGAACTCTCTGGCAGCGGGTAGCAGTGGGTGGCATCGAAGCAGCTAGCATGCAGGCAGACAGGTGGCAGCTTGGCAGGAGCAGAAGCAGCAGCAGGAGCAGGGAATGTTTTTGGGAGGGACAGAGAGAGAGGCCCATGGGAGTTGAATGATGTCCCTAGTATTTTAACAATGGTTCTATGGACTGGAATGACTGCTTCTGGATGCAGTGTAATGACAGCTTCCGGTGAGTGGAATATGACGGCTCCTGAACCTTGATGATGGTTCCTGGGACTGGAATGACTGCTTCAGGTACATTGGAATGAGAGTCCATGGGAGTTGAATGACAGCTCTAGTACTTTAAAGATGGTTCTTTGGACTGGAATGACTCCTTCTGGATGCAGTGGAATGACAGCTCCCTGTGAGTGCAATGATGGCCCCAGAACCTTGATGATGGTTCTTGGGACTGGAATGACTGCTTCAGGTACAGTGGAATGACAGCCCATTGGAGTTGAATGATGTCCCTAGTACTTCAACTATGATTCTAGGGACTGGAAAGACTGCTTCAGGATGCAGTGGAATGACAGCTCCCTGTGAGTGGAATGACGGACCCAGAACCTTGATGATGGTTCTTGGGACTGGAATGACAGCTTATACAATATGGCTATCCTATAGTCCTAATATATATAATAAAACAGGCTAGCCTAAATACCTATATAATATCTAATCTCTCTATAGCTTGGCATGAGCAGCAGCAGAAGCAGTCAAGCAGGACTGTGGTATAATTGGGAGCACCTCAAGACATGCCAGGGTCTCAAGTTGCAAACAGTGCCTTGGGAGGATCAGCCAGGGTAGTTTCTGTGTGGGTGTGCCAGAAAGAGAGAGAGAGAGAGAGAGAGAGAGAGAGAGAGAGAGAGCACTCTTTGGCAGTAGGTGGTGGACGGCAGCTTGTGTTAGCTCTCTCAGAAAGATGACCCAACAGGGGGTCACCTTGGGAAGCCCCCAACTTGGGTGGCATCTTCTTAAGGTTGCAGATAGATTGCCTCTTGGGGGGGCCACCTTGGGAAGCTGAGGTGACATATGATATTTGGATAGATTTCGTTTACTGGTGGTGGTAGTCATTTGGAAGAACTCGGGCGGTGGGGTATCAGAGAAGGGAGCCTTGGGAAGCCCACAACTGATTTCCCTATGGAGAGCAGGGCATAGGAGAAAGAGCGAGAGAATTAGTGTGTGATTGGGCACACTTAATTCAGTCATTGTGATAGGTGGTAGCAGGTGCAGGGAGGCACACAGGCAGGAACATATTGTGTATTATTTACATCTCATTCTGGTGGGTTTGCTGCTGGATGTGGGCATTGAGCATGAGCACTGATGAGATGTCTCTCTGGTTCTTGCAGGTGGCAACTTGAGCAGGATGCACCTCTCCCCCTCCCTCTCATTCTATCAGAGGGGGTCCTCTCTGTCTCTTTCTGTCTCTCTTTTTTTGTCATGTATGACAGGTGACATTATAGGCAGGAGCATGTTTACCTCTCTTCTCTCTCATTCTAGCAGCGGGGAGCCCCCCCTCTCGCTCTCTCTCATGCCCCCACCCTCACTTTGGGTCCATTGCCAGGTCAGGGAAATTCAGCAGTGGCAGATTGACCTTCAGGAACAAGATCTGCTCCACCAAACCAGTGCCCAGGCTACAACGGTGGGGATTCATGATGTCCCCCATCGTCGAAAACACCTATTCACTGGGCACGCTGGTTGGTGGCCAGGATACTAGTTCATGTGCCACCCAGGGCCTGCCATATTTTCCCCATCTCTGCTCAGTATAGAAGGGAATCGCTGATGGGATCCACCACCGGCTCCTCAAGGTATTTTGCCACTGCCCGCTCCTCAGTGTCAGGCTCCTGCTGCCTCTGCCTGCTGCAGCTGCCAATCTCCTCCCCAATGGACTGTCCCAACACTGCCTGCCCTGGGGTGGTCCACTCAGGTTGGCTGATGGCTGAGGAGCTGCTGCTGCTGTGGGTGCTCTGCAACTCCACACTCCTGCTGCTGCTTTGCCCCTCCTGGCTGCCCTGGTGCTTCTGTTGCTGTCTGACCCTCTTGACTGCCCTCACCCTCTCCACCAGAGCATAGTTCCTCAGGGTGAAGTCTGCTATGCGAGCTGCCACACTTGCCTTCACACTGGTGTTCAGCATGGTGGAGAGTATGTAAACCTCATTGTACATCACAGAGTCAAACTGCTTGATCAGTCCCTCCTTCAACGTTTGTACCAGGGCCACCTCCTCTGGTACAAGCTGCTGCTCATCTGCCCCCCCTCCCCCTTGATCCCTCAGGAAGCTTTCCACCTTCCTGATGAGACTTTGGACCAGGAGGAATTACCTCGCTTAGGGTGGCCGTCGCTGCACTCAGGCTCTTCGTCATATCCTTAAAGGGCTTAAGGACGTGCACAGCCTGGGCCATCATTGTCCACTCCTCCTGCCCTAGTGGCCTTTCAACCCCAATCTTCCCCTCTGAAGCTACCTCGTACAGATCCAACCTCTGCTCCACCAGATGCTCCATCCTGCTGTATGTGGAGTTCCACCTGGTACTGACATCCTGCATGAGACAGTGCTCCTGCACTGCTGGCTCCACTTGCTTCTCCCTCAAGAGGTGACCACCCTTCACACTCTTGTTAAGGTACCCTGTAATATTCCTGCCCTTCTCAACAGGGTAAGAGGGCTGCTTCTGCACTCTGCTGACTTCTCCCCCAGGTCCAGGACATCCCTCACCATTAGGAGAAAGTTGTGGGCAGCACAGGGGATGTTCTGGAACCCACCCTCCTGCACTGCCCTCCTCATGTTCACAGCATTATCTGTGACAATGAAGCCCCTGGAAAATGGGGCTTCCTCCCTTAGCCATCCTTCCACCTGGTGTCCAAGGCTCCCCTTATGTTGATGGCAGTGTGGCTCTCATCCATGACCTGGGCATGAAGCAGGGCCCAGCTGTACCCTGCCCTCTCACCACTGCCACCTGCTGCTCCTTCTCCTGCCACCCACAGCTGCCATCAGTGAGCAGTCAGTGTCAGGTAGGCATGTTGTGCATTTTGGCTGCTCCAAATGTCTATTGTAAAATGCACAACTGCCTCACCTGCCCTGGCCAGTTGCTCCCTTATCTTCTCCCTGGCTGCCTGATACAGGGAGGGTACAACCTTCCTTCTGAAGGTGGCACATGAGGGAAGCTGGTACTGGGGTGCCAACAGTTCCAGCAGCCGGTGGAATTCCTGTTCCTCAATTATACCAAAGGGCTGATTATCCATGGCAATCATCTCACCCACCCACCTGGTGATATTGATTGTCACTAGATGATGCACTCTGCCACACCGCAACTGCCCAAACCCTAGATCCACCATTGTGACCTGGTTCTGTTGCTGCTTCTGCTGCTGCTGCTAGGGGTTTGAGATGGGACCTGCTACTGCTGTCCCTCCTTCCCCTTGCCATGAGCAGAAGAGGAAGGTCTGCTGCTGCTCGTGCTTACTGTAGCAGCGAACCCACTCCTGTCCATACTGTCTGATGTCTCTTGCAGCAGCTGACCCCTATGCCAGGTCCTCATGTGGGAATTCATGCCACAGTTACTTAAATTGTTCCTCTTATTCCCACGGCACACTACCTTCCCACAATGAAGACAGGCCACCCAGCTGCTGTCACCTGTGATCTCTTCCTTGAAGTGATCCCACACAGGCCCCCTGGGGCACCCTCTTGAACCCCTTATGCCACCACTGGGGACCAGTGCCTTTGTCCCCAGTGGGGCCACAATAGGAGCATCATCATGACCAGGAGTCTCCTCCACCTCTTCCTCACTCCCCTCAGATGCCCAGATCCATGACACCACCCATCCTGAAGCTTCTGCTGCTTCCACTTTGCAGCATGTGAAGAGAGGATGCCCTGCTACTACTTGCTGAAGCTGGGCTGCTACTGCCAAGGTGGAGAAAGATGCCCTCAAATAAGTCCTCCCCCAAATCCTCAACATTCCTGGGGTGTGTGCCAGAGGGAGAAGCATGCCCAGGAGAGGTGGGTGCCCCTACACCACTCCCAGAAACAACACTCACTTCATCATCATTGCTGTGGCTCCCCATATTAACTGCTGCTGCCCCCAGTGAAAAATCACTGCTGGCAGTGCCAGTTGCTTGTGGTTCTTCAGGAGGGGGCTGTAGTGTTGCTGCTGCACACACAACCCTTGCCCTTGGCTCCCTCCTACAGTGCCACTGCTAATAGTGGCAGGGGCTCCCTGGTTTCCACAGATGACACTCTTGAGATCTCTGCTGCAGCATGTTCCCCTGATAAGACCTGCTGCCTTGAGGGTGGAAAATCAGGTCTCTTCAGCTTGGGTGGTCGGCTGCCACCAGTGACAGAAGTGGCAGTGAGCTTTGACAACTCCCACAAGTGCATGCCCACGACCTCTACCAGAGCCACCTACCCCAGAGGCTGGAGTACTAGTCCTTCCTTTTCTCATTGAACATACATGTGCGCGCACAGTCAAATATGTACTGTATGATCTAATTATGTACTGTATGATCTAATTATATATACAAAACCTAACCTAAATCAAACCTATATTTATACAGTATGCCTATCTTATAATCCTAATATATATAATAAAACAGACTAGCCTAACCTATATAATATCTAATCTCTCTATATATGTACACAGCTAATATCTATCTACCTAAATCTAAAGGAGACAGGGGAAGGGAAATGGAAAACTATTATCTAATTATATAACTATTCTAATCCAATCTATATTTCTGTAATATCTATATCTAATCTATACCTATCTATATATATATTGTACAGGGGGGAGAAGGGCAGGGAAAGGGAGAAGGTAAAATGTAGGGTATGAGGAAGGAAAGGAATTAATACGATGAGGGCTAGGGAGGATTTTTTGTGTGCAAGCACCACAGTTCTGTAAAAAGCAACCTCACAAGCAGAACTCGCAAGGAATACAGAGAAAAAAGCTGCCCCACCCATTATAAAGGGTTTCAGTGCCCTCCCTCAGAGCCCCCCTGATTGGTTGTGGAAGGCAGCAGGCATTGAGCACTCACAGAGTGCCATGCGACTACTGGGGCGTGCTTGAGCTGCTCATTGGCCAGTGATAGATCCATCAGATACTGCTGAGCTGCTCGCCCCTCCCAATACAGCCACAGTTCAAGAGTTCAACCCTGTTTAGGGCTCCGAGATGTCTGCTCCCTCCTCCCCTCTCCATTTCCATCCAAAGCAAAACCCAACTGCCACAGCAGTAATAATGAAAACAATAACAACATTGTCATATTCATTATCATTGTTGTTATTATCCATTGTTGTTGTCATTATTGCAATAACAAAAACAAAAACAACAATTTTCGTTATTGTTGTCGTAATAACGAAAATTACATGCACACCCCTGTCCTCTTTCATTTTTCCCCACCTACACCACCACCTGCAAATTGAAACTCTGTGCTGTCGACAAGTTGAGACCCTGGAATGTCTCTGGGTGCTGCTGCTTGTGCCTGACTGCCCACCCACCCACCCGCCTGTCAGTCTGCCTGCTCACCAGCCTGTAGGGATGGGTGAACGCGGTTCAGAAGTTCAGAGTTCGGACCGAACTCAACCAGTTCGGTCGACCGAACCGAACTTCTGAACTGAACTCGATTTTTGAACCGAACTGAATTTCCGAACTCGGTTCTGTTTGCCCATCCCTATCAACCTGCTCATCCACTGCCACCTGTAGATGCCCATTGCTGCTGCTGCTGCTTCTGCTGCTGCTGCTGAAAGACCCTCTCTCTCTGGTAAACCCACAAATAATACACATACGTCCTGCCCCTCCTGGGATGCTGTCTGGAAGTTGAGACCCAACATGTCTTAGAGTGCTGTTGCTGCTGCTTCTCATGCCTGACTGCCCACCCAGCTGCCCACCTGCCAGCCCACTAGCTTGAACACCTGCAAGCTTGATCTAAAGGATAGTATTATTCTTGTCCCTCCCACTTCAATTTGCTTTGTAACACTAAATAAACAAAAACAAATTTTACATACTTGGTAGTGGTATCTCCTCTGCCCTCCTCCTCTGATGAGGAGCCCACCACCTCATAAGATGGTCCAGCCTGGGCCTCTATTATTTGTTCTTGCACCTCCACCTTGACCTTCCTCCTCAGGTTCTTCCTTCTTCCTTCCATCCTCACAGAGACACACACAACCCACAGATAACTAGCCACAATAGCCACACACAGCCAGGCAGCCATACAAACTACAAACTGCACAGCCGATCAAACTACCATTTCCGGTTTTGGTATCATTCCCGATCTCATGCGATCACAATACCAAAAATAAAAACTTCTTGGTGCATGAAATCAATATTGATACCAATAACGATACCAAAAGCAAAACCTTTGTATGAAATCAGTACCAATATCGATAACAACAATGATATCAAAAAGCAACTTTTTGTTACTAACGATAATGAAAAAGACACATTTTAGTAATGAAAATGATAATGAAAAATGACATGGGACCCTGGTGCACACCCCTACACCCATATTGGTTGAGCTGGTCTCACAAGTGATCTGAAGTTGCCCAGACTTATAGCCTTGGATGACTTCAACATACACACCAAGAACAACTGTTCAGGGCCAGAACAGGACTCCATTACCTCCAAGACAAACATGGGTCTATCCTAAATAATATCTTGCCTGACACATGAGGTGGCACAAACAGTAGACTTAATGTTCTGCACCAGTCTGAAACAGGGGCACTAATTCTGAGGGTGTTGTTACAACACCATTGTTGTTTTACCATTATCTACTGAAGGCCCAGATCTGCACCCTCCTTTGTCCCCATCAGGGTGGTGGACCCGTTAGATTGGTCTGCCCCTGGACACTAATGGATCCAATACGATTTCAGAAGTTTCTGAGGGAATTGGCCACTAACCGTAATGGCTGCTCTTGATGACTGGAAGCCATCATCAGCTGGTTCAGAGCACAGGTGTCTGGTTCCTTTTGGGCGTGAGTCATTAGGAGTACAGTACTCTTGTGCTTCAAAGGGTACTTTCAGACATGACGCTAACCAAAACCACCCTTGGTGGTTATTTATGCATGTTGCAGGGCTGCATAGGGCACCAATACAGCCCTGCAACATGCATAAACCACCAAGGGTGGTTAAAGGGTGGTTAGCGTCATGTCTGAAAGTACCCAAAGTCTGCACTGCTACCAGTAGCTTTCTGGGCACAATTTTAGGTACTGGTCTGATCTTTAAATAGGGGTGTGCAATAGGGACCCATTACTGGATTAATAATTTCATAATCATTTTGTAATGATATCATTTTGGAATTCATAATTTTGTTTTTATATTATTTTGATTTTGTTTTTTAATTTTGTTTTTTATTGATTTCTATGGGAAAATTGATTTCCAGCTGTAAACTCTTTATTTTTAGCATATTTGGTTGGAAATTTGACTGTTAATAACCCTAATCAAGGGGATTATTCCTGACAAAATTCATAAGGATTAGAGAAAGGGTCCTGTTTCTGAAAGCACTAGAAATGTTGTTGTTTATTCACACATTTGTAGCTTTAACATCTTTATTTTCAAAATAATTTGGGTGAAATTTATACTCATTGTACGTATCCTGAATGGGATAATCTCTGACAACTTTCAGGATGATTGGATAAAGGGTACTGATTTTATTAGCAATTTAATCATTTCATTGTTTATACACACATTTCCAGGTATAGCATCTTTGTTTTCCATCCAATTTGGATGAACTTTGGGAAGTTTGTTCCCCTCACTCAAGGGAGAATCCCTGAAAAAATTAAGAAGGATTAGATAAAGGTTCCAAATTTTATAAGCAACATCAGTTTAATAATTTAAACAGAATTTTTAAATTTCCTTAAATCACTTGCAGGTGTTGCTTCTGTTTAAACTATAGAGGTTTTACTATATGAAGACATCTTTTTTTGGATCATTTGTACATAGAGTGAATAAGACAGGAGGAGGTGGGAAGAGCAGAGGGGGAGCAGGTGCCAGAGGCACTGGCACTGGCACAGGTTTCAGTCATTGGCACCACAAGGTCTGTGGGGCATACATGGGGGAAAGTAGGTGCAGAGTTCTACTTTTCTGAGAAGTTACAGTGAGGCTGAAGACTACAGCACAGTCATTCACACACAAAGAGCACAGAGTCAGCCTATGAGTAACACAAGATGAAGCCATGGTGGGAGCTGTGCAACTTGGGGGGGGGGGAGAGGGGGAATCCTGTGCTTGTTTCAGACCTAGTTAAAACACGAAACCACCTGAAATTACATGATTTGGGGTTGTGAGATGAAAGGCTCATCCAGCTCTGTGCTTTGTCTTTCTGTCAAGAATGTAATATTACATGCAAAGTTACATGCAAGCTGACTAGAGCTGAAATGTGCACTCCAAAAAAACAGGTTGGCCTGTCAAATAAATATACCCTACCCAAATTGAAAATGGTAGTTTGGTTAAAAACCAATACCCATTATGCTTCATTGGGTATCTATTTTTGTTATTCCTTGCTCCTTTTTCATCTGAAGTCATCCAGTGTCCACTGTGACATGTTTATTGAGTAATTTGCAGAAAAAATTGCTTGGGTTCACCACGACTATGATCAGGGCCCCGATTCTTCCGTGGAATTTTTTAAAAAATTCCGCGGGAGTCAGGGGCCAATTCTGCGCTTCGGCGCGATTTACCATGCGGGGGGGGGGCTTGGTTTGCCTCCTCCTCCCCCCGCACTGGTAAACCCTCAGGGCCTCCCCTCCCCAGCTGACGGGGCTTGCCCTCCCCAGCTGCTGGGGCGTGCTTGACTCCCACCCCCCACCCCCCAAAAAAAACCCAAAAGGATTTGTCTTACCAGGGATGGCAGCAGCAGCTGCTCCGTCCAGCGCGCTCTTTTCCTGCTCGTACTTCCTGGCCCCTCCCGACGGGGCCTCTCAGGGCGACGCAGCCAGATGACGTCATCTGGCTGCGTCGCCCTGAGAGCCCC
>QEPC01001038.1:221523-244794 GCA_003113815.1 Sphenodon punctatus | reverse complement strand
GGCCCTGGCACCGACTGCACCGCCCCCCCCAGGTGCCTGCATGACCTGGGGGTAGGCCCCCCTCCCGGACCGGACCGGACCCTGTCCCTTGCCCGGGTGGGTGTTTCCGGAGCACCGCTGGACCTGCAGAGGGGCTCCACCAGACCCGGCTGCCCTCCATCCACCCCCCTGTGACTGTGGGGCCCCCTTCCTCCACCTCCTCCTCCTCTGCCCTCTGTGCCGGGCTTGCTGTGCATTGGGGGCCCCCACCGTGCCTCGTTCCGGGGGTCCGGTCCCCCGCCTCCAGGACTGCCTCTGTTGCTATGGGGGCGCCTCTGTGGACTGGGGCGGTGTGGGCGTGGGGATTGCTGCTGCCTGTGCCTTGCCTCTTGTTGGTGCCCCCCCTCGTCCCTCCCGTTGTTCCTGGTGGAGTGTTCCGGGCGCCCCTGCCCTCCCTTCCCGACCTTTCCCTTGTGTGTGTGTGTGTGTGCCAGGGCATGTGGTCGTGCAGTGTGTCCCGCTGCGGGTCCGCTGTGTGTGCCAGATGTCAGGCTGTTCTCCCTCTTCCCCCCTCCCTTCCTGTTTCCCTTTTGTGGGCATTCCCTTGTGTGCCTTTCGGCTTCTTTTGCCCTCAGGCGGCCATGTCTGTGTCCCGCCCCTGCCTGGTGCCTTGTGGGAGTTTTGCGCCTGGCGGGGGTTCGCCTGCATGTCTGTTGTGCTGCTGCGGCCCGCGATGGTTCGGCCCGGTTCCGACCCATGGTCCCTTCCCCGGCACGTCTGTTTGGGCCGTTTTACAACCCCCGTGTGTGGTTGCACTGTTCACCCCCCTGGGGGTTCACTGCGGTGAACCGCCCGCCCGTAACGTCTGAAATCACCCATTGGGGCCATTGCTGGCGGGGGTAATCAATGCCTTCTTACAGAGGGCTATGGCTGAAGCAGCATGCCGATGTGGTAACTTTTTCTGACGGAAAAAAGCTCTTCCGCAATGAATGGCATGATGCGATAGAGACATTCATTCCGCTAATTTCATTCTGCTAATTCCAAAGACTGCAAAAATAGTGGAATAATGTTTTTACCGACAGTTTCTATCTTCCACAATTTCCATCAGCACTGCGAAGTAGCGAAAAATGCGTGTTCCGACAGTTTCCCCGATTGTTCTGACAGTTTCCGTGAATATTCTGACAGTTTCTGAATTAGCGGAATGCCAGCAGAATTAGCAGAATACCAGTGACAAAGCTGTGGAATGTCATGGGCTATTCTGCAATGGCAGAATGAAATAGCAGAATGGAAAAAGGAGTTACCGCTTCAGCCCTACAGAAGGCAGTCTGATTGCCTGCCTCAAGGAGGCTCTGGTTCACCCTTTGCTCAAGAAGTCTTCACTTGACACTGATTCCTCTGCAAGCCTGTCTCTAAACTCCCCTTTTCAGGGATGGTTATTGAGCAGGCAGTGGCTCAGCAGCTTCAGGCACATTTGGACAGCATTGGGTTTCAAGACCTGTCACAGTCTGGTTTTTATCCAGGTTATGGCACTGATACCACTTTCAGACATTACCACCACTCGCGCATATTGGCTTCGGGAGGGAATGAATGGGAATTGGTCGGTTTGAAAGCCCCCACAAGTAGCCTTGCTGGAAGACATGGGCAGGGGCTCTACATCCCTGCGCATATTTCATTTTCATTTCATTATTTATTTATATCCCACCTCATCTCCAAAGACTCGAGGCGACTAACAAAAAACCCCACAATTGCTGGGAAAATATATTCCCACATAGGGGACCCAGCATACATAATATATAAGAATACATACATACAATAAACATAGTTCCTTTCACACTTTCTCTCCGGCCATGCCAACAATTAGGCCATGGTCCCACCATCAGAATACCGTGCTCTCACCAGGGTAAAATGGCTAATTCCCTCCCTCTCTCACAGGGAGGTAGTCAGCCCATTACATCTTCCTCAACAACAATACCCCCCCTCCCCACCAAAACATACTTAATCCCCAATATCCAATTAAACTACTACAATTAAGCATAAACCACATAACAAAGTCTGGAAACACCACGCAGGGGCCCAGAACAACATTTATAATATATCAACAGTTTAACATATCCATAATCCAATCTCTATCCTAACCTACCAACCATTCCCCAATCTCCCCCACAGAGGCCAAATAAAACACCTCCTCTCTCAACTCATGCTCTCCTACCCCCGAAAAAAAACTTACTATCTCCACCCTTTCCATACCAGAGTGAGACAACTTGCAAGGCATCACATCACTCACTGTCCCCAATACATCTAGCTCTTCCCATTCACCCAACTCCTGCTCTAACTCTGTCCATACTATCCCCCCCAAACACAATGCCCCCTTTTCCTCTACAACATCCTCCATAGTCCCTCCCCCCTCCCCCCCTCCATGCCCCAAAGGGCCCCAAAGGGCCACGCCCTTTGGCCGCGGACCTTCGGCAAGCGAATGGCGGCACGCGGAACAGCCGCCGGGTCTCCCTTTATGCAGCTTCCTGTAATCAGCGTGGGGGGGGAGGGGGTGGCAGAAAGTCCCAGTAGTTTTTACTCACTCCCTTTCTCCCCACAGGTGTATCCCAGGAGCCTTCAGCCATGACACCCTCAGCAGGAGTGGCATCCACAGCAGTGATGCAAACACAAGCCCCCGATGGTGAGTGGGAGCTACAAGGTAGCACAGCCGCCAGGTCTCCCTTTATGCAGCTGGCAAAACCATGTGGGAGGTGGTCTTTCAGACAGGCTGATCCCCATGCATATCCTGACTGTGCATCCCCCCCCCCCCCCAGCCAGATTATACATGGAGGGGGGGAGGGAATGTCTCAAAGTGGCCTGAGACTGCACTTACAGGTTTGGTCGATGATCTGAGTCTAGAATTAGACAGGGGAAATTTGTAGGTGTGTGCATGTCATTTTTGTTATTACAATAATGATAACAAAAATTGTCATTTTCATTATTGTTATTGCAATAACAAAAACTACAAATAATAATAACTAAAATAGAAAACAAATGACATTTTGTTTTTGAAATAAAGGGAAAACACTGAACAACGTATTTCCAACAATACCTTTTTTTGATTCTTATTCAATTCTGATGAAACTTGGGAAGATTGTATTCCCAATAGCAGGAACTATGTGTACAAATTTTCATAAAGATTACATAAAGGAAACCGATTGTAGAAGAAATTGAATGTTGTGATTTTAAGAAAAGCTCCATACACATTCATGGCTACAACTTCTTTATCTGCCATCCAATTTACATGAACCTTTGAATATTATGGCTGTGTTCTCACCTGCGGCAGTGGTGGCAGCAGCGGGAGGGGTGAGGGAAGATGCGGCAGCGTGGAGGAGCCGGCCGACGGGAAAAGAGCCAGTGTGAATGGGGATCTTCTGCAGCTTCTCTCATGCATATCAGGGCAGGATTTTGGATAATCTTCAGAAAGATTGGATAAAGGGTTCTGATGGTATTTATTATTATTATTATTATTATTATTATTATTATTATTATTATTATCAAACATTTATATAGCACCAGAAATGTACCTGGCGCTTTACAAAATAATTGAATAGACATGGTTCCTGCCTTAGGACTTACAATCTGAGAGATGGGGGAGGGGGAGACAAAGGAAGGGGAACAGAGGGAGAGACAAGGAATGTAACATTCACAAGGATGCAAGGTCCCAGGTGCATGCGATTGGCTTGGTTACATTGAGAATGATGGCTGGTTGGTCTATGTGGTGAGGATATGAGTACACAGACCTTAGACAACAGATTGTACTGGACGGAGGGTATCAGCAGGAGTTAGGTGAGGGGAGCAAGGAGTCGGGGAGGGCAGAGCAGAAGAGGTGGGTCTTGAGGAGGGATAACGTATGAAGGGAGGGGGTGAGGTGGATGTGGGCAGGGAGGGAGTTCCAGGCATGGGGGGAAGCTAGGGAGAAGGCACGAAGGCAGTTAGTGGAGTAGGGGAGGTGTGGGAGGGAGAGAGAGGGGACAGAGGAGGAGCGGAGTTCATGGACTGGAGTGCGGAGGGAAATTAGTGCAGAGAGGTGGGGGGAGCAAGGTTGTGAAGAGCTTTAAAGGTGAAGACAAGGAGCTTGTGCAGGATTTGTTCAGGAAGAGGGAGCCAGTGAAGAGAGGAGAGGAGGGCCTGCATGTGGTCAAAGCGACAGGCAAGGTGGATGAACCTGGGAGCAGAGTTTTGGACAGAGATAATGGGAGAAAGGTGATATCAGGGGAGGCCAGTGAAAAGAAGGTTACAGTAATCGAGGCGATAGATGACCAGGGCATGAACAAGGGTTTTGGCAGAGGCGACAGAGAGAAAAGGGCAAATCTTAGCAATGTTATGGAGGGAGAATCTACAGGATTTGGCAACAGAGTCAATGTAGGGTTTAAAATAAAGGGGTGAGTCAAAGATTAAGCCTAAGCTGTGGGCTTGCGGGATGGGAAGGATGGTGACCCCATCGATGAGGATCGGCAGAGAAGAGGGAGAGGAAGGGTGAGGGGGGAAGATAAGAAGTTCAGTTTTAGCCATGTTGAGTTTGAGTTGACATTGAGACATCCAGATAAAGATGTCAGAGAGGCAGCTGGTGAGGCAAGCTTGAATTGATGGAGAGAGAGAGGTAGTTGAGAGAGAGAGTTGAGTGTCATCAGCGTAGAGGTGTATTGGAAGCCATGGGAGGCAATGAGCTTGCCTAGGGACAGGGTATAGATAGAGAAGAGGGGAGGCCCTCTTGGAGCCTTGGAGAACACCAACTGAGAGTGGAAGAGAGGAGAAGGTGGTGTTGGCAAGAGACACATTGAAGAAGCGGTCAGAGATGTAGGAAGAGAACCAGTCGAGGACGGAGCCACGGAAGCCAAGGGAGTGAAGTGAATCCAGCAAAAGTGAGTGGTCAACAGTATCGAAGGCAACAGAGAGGTCAAGGAGGACAAGAATGGACTAGAGGTGATTAGATTTAGCCACAAGAAGATTGTTGGTGATCTTAGCGAGAGCAGTTTCAGTAGAATTAAAGGGGTGAAAGCCAGATTGGAATGGATCAAGCGAGGAATTGGCAGAGAGGAAGTCAAGGCAGCGGGAAGTAGACAACATGTTCAAGAAGCTTGGAAGCAAAAGGAAGGAGTGAGACAGGACGGTAGCTTGAAGGGTCAGAGAGGTCAAGAGTGGACTTTTTGAGGATAGAAGAGACAATGGCGTGCTTGAAGGTGGATGGGAAGGGTCAGTAGAGAGGGAGAGGTCGATGATGTGCAGGAGGGAAGTGGCAACAGTGGAAACAATGGAGGTCAGGAGGCGGGAGGGGATGTGGTCAAGGGGACAAGTGGAAGGGTTGGAGGAGGAGAGCAGGGAGGAGATTTCCTCATGGGTGGTGGGAGGGAAAGAGAACAGGAGTGAAGGAGGGGGAGGAGGGAGGGGGGAGGGAATACAAAGAGGAGAAAAGTGGGAAGCGATGTCGAGGCGGATCTTGTCTATCTTGGAGATGAAGAAGGAAGCAAGATCCTGAGCAGACAGGGAAGAGGGAGGAGGAGGACAGGAGGGCTTGAAGAGGGAGTCAGTGGTGGAAAACAGGTGGCGAGGGGTCCGAGAACAGGACTCAATGCCGGAGCCATAGTAATTCTATCCAGTGAATATAAGATGTAATAAGATGATAACTTATGGTATAAGTTATGATAACTTGAAAATACATTTCCAGCTGCAACATTTTTATATTCAATCCTGTTTACAGGACATTTAGCAGGAATGTATCACATACCTTCCCTGTCACCTCTACCAAACTACAGGACAATTTGATAAATGGAACCAATTTTATAAGCACTTGAATTTGTCCCCTTGAAGACCATTATTCACATAAATAGCAGCACATGCAGTGCCAGTCAGAGACAGGCACCTGGCATGGCAGGGGAAGGGTGGCTGTAGGAGGGAGGATATGGAGCAATGCAAAAGACTGACAGACACATTCACTGGCCAATTACTGCATGCTTCCAGCTTAACAGGAACAATTGGCAGTAGCTTTAAGGCAGGCATAGTGGGCAGTCCTCAGGTGGGCATAGAAGGAACGTAACTGGGACTTTGAGGATAGCATTCCAGCAATAAGGAGATATAGTTTACACACCCAGACTGGACAATTATCATCACAATTACATCCTGCAGCACTGGGACACACGACATAAGAGGATCTCTATTGGTTCTTTCCTAAGCAGATGCTTCTGACTACCCAGTAACAAGTGGGGAAGAGATGTTGGGATGGTAACAGAACAGAATGAGGATATTTGGTTGACATTTCTGCTGGCCAATTGGCATCACAAACCAATCTTATACCACAGTGACATGTTAGAGAATCCCTGGCATAGGCTCCTTCTCTGTATATGTTGTGCAGGCATATAAAATTGGGACCCTTTATCACATATTTCTGATATTTAGCAGAAATGATCATGAATGTGTGATATAGATTCCTGTGAAATTTCATTTAGACTGGTTGGACTACAAAGATGTTACAGCCAGACATACATTTATAAGTTATTTGCTTATACCACCAGGACCCTTTGTACAATCCTTCTGAAATCTGGCAGAAATAGTAAATATAAGAATGAATGTAAACCTGCCAAGTTTCATCTACATTAAATGTGAGTCAAATAAGTCACAACTAAGAATGTATATGAAGTTTTTTGCAAAATAATATAATTCAACTACTTATACAGTTGGATTCCTTTTTCAAATCCTTTTGGAATTTGGTAAATATAATGCCTTCCTCTGGAGGTACAATTCCTTCATGTTTCTGCCAAATATAATGAAAATCAAACATGTTACAGCCAAAAATATGTTTTCCATTCAAACCAATGGAAAATGAAGAAGGAAGGCAAAAACGAAAATGAAAATTTGATATTTATAAAAACGAAAAAGAAAACTACATGGGCCCCTGTTGCACACTTCTAGAAATTTGATCTTGCTGATTCTGAGGCATTTGATACCAATGACCATGAGGTGTTGGTGATACACCTCCGTGATCTGGCTGAGGTGATTTTTTGCAATAGTTTTGTTCTTTTCCAGCTGGGAGATCCCACTATGTGGTGCTGGGGGACTGTTCATCATCTCCCCAGGGCCTCCTGTGTGGAGTGCCGCATGGTTCTTTTCTGTCCCCCCTACTGTTCAACGTGTGTATGCAGGTGTAACTTGTGGTGTAGTGCTAAATTGTTGTTGATTTTATTGTTATTATTGGATTTTATAATATTGTATGCCACCCTGAGATGCTGTAGGCATGAGGGGGGCGGAAAATAAATTGAAATAAATAAATAAAATAAATAAATTAATTTAAAAGTGCATGAGCTCTTTGTGAGAACCCTCAAGCCACACACCCTCCAAGACATGCACCCTCCAAGCTCCAAAATATAACTTCACATGCTGCTCCTATGTTTTGTGTCCCTGGGGTCCCTATTACCACAAAAGCACCCCCCCGCCATCTTCGATCAGGCCATGCCTGCTCTTCACTGCTCCTCCTCTTGTTGCTCAGCAACTTTCAGAGTCCTCTGGCAAGCTGTGGAGCCATGGCCCCACAGTAAACAGACATGGGAACTCAGCTGCCTGGCTGCCGGGATGTTACTGTCGCCCTGGGTGCCAGCTGAGTTTCGTGAGGCGGCCTCATCTGCAGCTGCTGTAAGTCATCATAAACACCCCAGACGTTCCCTCCTGTCACCACCGCCAGCTCTGTGGCAGGGACAAGCAATTTGCCACAGCGGCCGGGATGCTTCTGAATCCCAGGCATCGCGGCCTCAGTGTGAGCAGCAATCAGCCCCGCTCCCGCTGGGGGCACTAGGGTGCTTGAGTGAAAGGTGCACCCTGGTGCTCCCAGCGGGAGCGGGGCTGGTTGCTGCTCATGCTGGGGCCACCGCACCTGGGATTCAGCAATTCCCAGGCCGCTGCAGCCAAACTCCTTGGTGGTGTCAGGTAATATGCTCTGGTGTGCTCCCTAAAAGTACTGGAGCAGAGCTCTGGTGATCTCCACCCCCACTACACCCCTGACTGTAACCCATGCCCGTTTGCACTGTTTCTTTTAATTAGTAGTACTCAAAAGGATAAAGCTGCTGATACCTTCTTTTGCCAACAGAGGGTGAAATAGCTAATTCCGCCTCCATCTTTTCCACTCCCCTCCTCCATTTCTGTTTCCAGCCCGTTTGAGCTGGTTTAGCCTAGCCTGTATCTGGAGAGACTCACTGAGTATGGTCAGTGGACATTTCCCAGTGAATCCAACTAGGCCCAGAAGAGGAATCCACAGAAGAGGGAAGGGTTATAATCTCAGGCTGGTGTTCCAAATTACTTGGTATGATTGCAGGTATGTTTTGGGGTTAGAAACCTAGAGAGGGATCTACTGCTAGGAAATGTGATTGTTTTAAATAAGTTAGCTTGTTAATTTGATTAGAGGTATAACAGCCCGACGACTGTTCTAAAGCATATACCTTCAATGAAATTATTGAATGTTTCCATGCTGTATTCTATACATCTCATATGTATAGACATGTATTTGTAATGTATGTTATTTGTAACGTTGAGTGGATATTTTCCAGTCAGTTCAACTAGGCCCAGAAGAGAGAAGCCACAGAAGAGGGAAGGTGGAAGTTTATAGTCTCAGGCTGGTGCTCACAACTTGAATGATTGCTGGACTAGGGATAGGCAAACGCGGTTTGGAAGTTCAGAGTTCGGAGCGAACTCGGTCTGTTCGATCGACCGAACCGAACTTCTGAACCGAACTCGAATTTCAAACCGAACTGAATTTCTGAACTCCATTCTGTTCGCCCATCCCTAGTGGCAACACACACCCAAAAACCTGGGTTTGAATGGCTGAATTGGGTTCGGAAGTTTGTAATTCAACTGAACTCGGTCTGTTCGGTCGACCGAACTGAACTTCTGAACCGAACTCAAATTTCAAACGAAACCGAACCGAATTTCTGAACTCCGTTCTGTTCACCCATCCCTATGCAGGACCTTTTGATCAAGAGGAAAAGTCTTTTATTCCTCCACAGAAACAAGAAGAAACAGAACCACTGAAGGAACTGTGCACTTTCTTAAGAGACTTATGTATTATATGCTGGTCTTTTATTTTGGCTGCAAAGGAACTTATATTTCTGAAAAGAGGAGAGTGTATGTAAGTTTCTGATGGATTGTTATCACCTCTATTACTTTTGTTTATATAAAATGCCTGATCATTGTTTTATATAGCTTGTTGTTTCTTTTCCTGATTTGGAGCAACTCTGGGTGTTTTTACACACACATTTTTCCCTGCATGTTTGCTGTTACACCCTGAACTTTCTATGTGTCTAAATCACTCACCCAGATCTTAAACATCTGTATCTTTGAACTTCTCCATAGAACTTCTCCAAGAAGTTTTGTGTGTAAAAAGATGTGTAAATGCTTTGCTCCAGGCAGCTATGGTCACTTGGTTTCCATGGCAGCCTGTTATGTCTACAGCTGCAGCTACTTTAGGCTGCCTCAGGCCAGTGTGTGTGTAAATAATGCATCTGAAAAGGGCCTGCCTTACTGTGGGGTGGCTAGGGGAGGCCGCCCAGGGCCTCACCCCTTGGGGGGCCCCGTGTTGGCCCCACGATTGGGCTTGGTTTTTAAAAAAATATTTTTTAAAAAATAATAATTTGTGGGGGCCTACGGCCCTGCCTGTAGTACTAGCTGCTGTGTCATGGAGGGGGGAAAGCATACATGCTTGTCATGTGGGGCCCCACCACTGCCATTTGACCCACCCACCACGCTGCTGCGGAGTCTTCCCTCCAGGCATCTGGCAGGGCCTCAAATTATTCACCCCAGCCATTCCAATCCTCGCCCACCTGGCGTGGCTCCACATCCTTGCTCCCTCACATCCCCCCCCTCAAAGGAAGTTCCTTTATGCAAATTCCTGGTCCAGGAACACTTTCTGGCTGGTGGGAGATGTGGGCGGTTGCATTGGAGGCGGAACGGAGTCAGGCAGATGAGGACCCGGGCCTGAACGGAGCAGCAGTGGCTAATGGCAGCACTGTGGCATGGAATCTGGAGAAGGCAAGAGTGGTGGCGCCACAGAGTGAGAGTCAGAGGTGGTGTGGCTGGAGTTGGGATGGGACTCGGGCCAGAGGAGGCAGGCAGTGCAGTGTGTGGGCAAGCAACTAGGCCAGTCTGTCAGAGACAGTCTGTGTGTGTGTGTGTGTGTGTGTGTGTGTGTGTGTCTGTCTGTCTGTCTGTCTGTCTGTCTGTCTGTCTCATTTAAACACATCGCCCCACCCTCTCACTGTCCCTTTCCTGGTCCAGACAACCTGCATGTTTGTTCAGTGGCCAGGACAGACGTGCCCTCACCCCGGGCAGGAACAAAGTGTGGTAGTGCCATGCACTGTCATGTCTAAAACACCCATAAACTAAGTTCAAGAGTCCAAACCACTTTACCTATCTATACATAGATCAATCATTTTAGGTATTTACTGAATATCATGCTTTGTAGTATCTAAGAATATAAGAAATGCCTTATTGGGCCAGACTAATGGTCCATCCAGTCCAGTATGCTATCTACAACCCCTGCTCAAGCAATCCGCTCTTCCTTCATCCCCTGCCTCAAGCTCCCATGCCTCCCCTGCTCGCCCAACCACCTTTGTCCCTTCTCCCTCACTGCCCCGCAAGTCTGGAACTCCCTCCCTGCCCTCGTCCACCTTGTCCCCACCCTCCACTTCTTCAAGTCCCTCTTCAAAACCCACCTCTTCCGCTCCACCCTTCTGAACTCCTGCTAAGCACCTTTTATCTTCAAACTCTCAATTTACTGTGACCAAGCCAAGCACGTGTACCTGAGATCTCTCATCCTCACGAATGTCGCATCCCTTGTCTCTCCCTCGATTTTCCCCTTCCCTGTCTCCCCTCCCCCTGTCTTTAGTTGTAAGCTCTCGAGCAGGGACCATGTCTATCTTATTCTTTGTAAGCGTTATAAGCTTTCACTATATAAATTAATAATTTTAATAATAATAATAATAATAATAATAATAATTAATAAATACAATAGTGTCAATATCAGATACTTCTGTGGAGGAGGACAGAAACTGGTCATATATGAAGTGAACCACTCTCGTAATTCACCTCCCATCTTCTGGCTGTAAGATGGTTCATCCACTATTGATAATCCTATTGTCCACAAACTTTTCTAGTTCAACTTTATTGAACCCGGTTACATTATAATGAGTTCCGCAGGCTAAATGTGCATTCTGTTAAAAGCCACCAGCACCCCACTATTCTCACATTCCATACTTAATCCACTAGTTCAATAGTCTTTCAATCATATTTTCACTGAAACACAATTTCTGAACCACAGAGATATGCAAGAGAAGCCCTCAAATTACATAAAATGTGTGTTAGCATTATGCCATTTATGTGTATTCATATTGGAGAAAATGTGTTCATTATGAGGTTCTCAGTGCAAAACAAGAGTCTTCTGTTTAAATTCAATTTCAGAGCAGAATTGATTTTTCTTTCTAATATGACAGTCAGAAACGTGATTACAACAGCTGAAAGAAAAAGAGAGAGACTGCAAAGAACAGAAAGATATTAAAGCTACTAAAAACACATTGGAGAAATGTGTCTCCCTTTGTTTTCAATTTCAGTAACTCTCTCATTAGAAATCATATGCCATTTTAAAAAAGAAATAATAATTTTGGTAATTTTTTTTATTCACATGCACAAAAGAAAAAGAGCATGGGAAAGAGTCACGAATAACAATATAATAAGAAAAGAGCCTACAGATGGACCCAGAGAGAAGTTAATCCTCTTGAGTTTCTATTATTAAAAGGCACTTCACTGGCATACAGTTTAATTAAACCTCTCACTAAGCAGTGGAGGTTTCAATGGATACTGAAGAGTGAGAAGGAAAGTAAGGGCATTTATTTGGAGAGAAAGCCATTCCATTTTCACTTTGACAAACAACTTCATTTTTTAAAATGGTGCTATGTTTAATCAACCCAGAAAGTCAAGGATAAAGATGAAGCTTTTTTAAAAAATAAAGGAAGATTTGGAATATGCATAGGCAACAGCATTGAACTACATCAATGAAGGTTGTGGGTCTCATGCTGCATGTTCTCCTCCCAGCCACTTAGTACCTGGATGCTTGGAATCCATCTAAAGAGAGTGGAGTTGCCATGTTGGCACCAAATGTAAAAAAATGGAGACAAAGTAGTTCAAACTATATGCTTTATTAGACCAACTTCTGTTGGTGAGAGTATGCAAGTTTTTGATCCATACTAAAGGAGTAACTAGGCATCCACAAAAACAGGCAACTCTTTGAATCTGAGATGACCAATGTGACACACAGGCTACCCATACCTGCGTGTTTTGCAGGCTGACTTACCCGTCTGGCTACTCCACCTGGTTGATGCTCCTCCCGGCTGCTGCTCAGCTGATCTAGGTTCTTCCTGATTAACTTTTCTGAGCAGAGGGAGAGGGAGTGAGGTGGCCTCTCCTAGTGTGCCAAGCCCCAGTTTCCAGTTAGAAAACCAATGGGTGTGTGGCATGCCACAATCCCCAGAGTGGGGTTCATGCAAATTGCACACACGGTCCGCACAATGTGCGCATAACCCACACACATCACCCTCGCTATAGGGACTGTGGCGCACTGGTTGCCCATTGATTTTCTGGCTGAAAGATGGGGCCTGGTGTGCAGGGGGAGACTTCCTCACTTCCCCCACCCCTGCTCAGAAAAGTGAAACAGGAAGAACCCAGTTCAGCTGAGCAACGGCCGGGAGGAGCAATGGCTGAGAGGAGCAGCTAGGTGGGTGAGTCAGCTTGGGAAGTGCAAGGTTGCGGCCTGGAGCCAAGATTGGTGTCCCAAAAAGTCCTGGAAAAGCTGGGAAAGTCCACTTCCAGGGCAGATTTTTTTTTTGGGGGGGGGGAGCTCTGTGTCTGGTGGTCTATCAGGTGCCCAACAGGGTGCCCAAAAATACAGATATTACCCATGAGTACCTATTGAAGTAGTCACTGCACCCCTAGTTCATACATGATGTTGTTCGAAAGCTTGCATGCCCTCACCAACACTTTAGGTCCAATAAAAGATATTATCTGAACTCCTTTGTTGCCACTGGGTTGAGAAAAAATCAAAGGTGACCAGAAGCAAAGCCAACCACACCATTTCCTTGTGTACTGTGATCCACAAAAGCTAGTGGTCCTTAACCAGTGGGCCTGATGAGCCAAAGTAGCTTAAGCACAGAGCTCAAACATTAACTTTGACTTCTTTGCCTGTATTGCAATTTAACCTGTCTAGTGGAACTGTAGCCTTTTTTCAAGGGTATGGACTAGAAAATAGCGCTGAGACGAGAGCAAGTATTCCTTGGTCCGAACAAAAATACTGACCTTCTAGGAGTGCTTGAGCGTGACAATCACAGTACTTCATCAATTTCCAGTGATTCTAGGCTTCTGCCATTTTTTCACTTTCTGGGACTTTTTTTTTAGTCACCTTTGTCACTTTCTGGGACTTTTTGTTACTTTTGCCACTCCAGGACTTCACTTTTCCATCACTTTCATCACTTTCTGGGAGTTTTGGGGGACACTTCCAGGAATTTTATGACAGTTTTGTAGCAGTTCTGCAGCACTTTTGGCAATTTCCAGCACTTTCCCAGCGCTTAGCTGGAAATTTTTTCATCTCCACAGTCCCCAGTGGTGCATGTGAGTTCACTCGGGGCATGGTACTAGATCATGACAGTCCTGTTCAACATGTGAAATATATCAGAAAATGGCAAAACCAGAGGGAAAGCTGGTAAGTTCTCCATGTCATGTGAATCTCAGCAAATGCCCTGCTTCCAACGGAAACAGCAATCATTGAGATTTTTGGTTTCAGGTCTACTAGAAAAGCTATTATTGCTATGCCCCATCCCATTAGCTATATATGCCCCACCAGGAGCAAGACAGTGCATTTTATTCATGAGACCCCCTTCACACTGAGTAAATTTACTCATGGGATGGAAAATATCCGCTCCTCCAAAAAAAAGAAAGAAAAAAGAAAAAAAGAAAAAGAAAAAAAAAAGTCTTATATCCATCTATAGTTCTATAGGAGTCCTGCTAATAGAAGCTTGAGGTACTGCAAACCCATGAAATTTGCAGTACCCAAAACACTTCCCAGGATTTGAGTACTGCATACTCCTTGCATGGTATTGGACCAGTTATCTATTTATTTTAAACATTTTATACCCTGCCCTTCCTGCACAGCAGCTCAGAGTGGCTTACAATCTAAAAAAACATAAACTACAAATATAAAACTCTTATATAAAACATTTACAAGGGGGAGACCCAAAAACACAACAGAAAACCCCTCCATCCCTATCCCTCACCCTCCTACCCTTCCCGTCTCCCTCATCAAAAGATGGATGAAACAGCCAGGTCTTACAAAGTCACCTAAAAGAGAAGAGGTCTGGGTTCACCAGGGAGGGAGTTCTACAGCCTTGGTGTGACCAACAAGAATGCCCTCTCCATAATGAACTCAGCCCGGGAAACCAGAGGGACCTCAAGAAAGGCACCCCCAGTCAACCACAACAGCTGATCCAGAGCCCGGGGAGTGAGGCGGTCCCACAGATAATTAGGGTCCAAGCCATGTAGGGTGTAAAAGTTCAACACCAACACCTTGAATTGGGCCCAGAAGACTATAGGCAGCCAGTGCAGAGAACGGAGGACCAGTGTAATATGCACCCGGCGGTCCATCCCCACGAGGTGAGCCATCACATTCTGCACTAGCTGCAGTCTCTGAGCCATCATCATAGGTAGCCCCACGTAGAGCACATTACAGTAGTCAAGTCCTGAAGTGATAAAAGCATGGATGATAGTGGCCAGGTCAGAGTCTGAGATGTATGGCTAAAGCCTTAATACCACATGTAATTGGCAGAAAGTGCTCCTCATCACATCCCCCACCTGAACATCCAGGCAGAGCTGGGAATTGAGGAGCACTCCCAGATTCTAAACCTGGGAAACCAACGGGGGGTGAACCCCATCAATGATGAGGATGCCACACCCGATGCCTTCCCCACTAGCATCACCTCCGTCTTATCGGGATTCAGATTCTTTCAGCTTGCCCTCATCCAATTCTCCACAGCTGCAAGACACTGGGTAAGCACTGAGACTGCCAGGTCTGTGTCAGATGTAAAAGAGAGGTAAAGTTGGGTGTCATCAGCATATTGATGACGCCGAACATTAAACTATCTCACGTTTAGTAGCAGTGATCCCAGCTGTTGCAGTAACTATGGCAGCAGGTGGAAATTAATTCTGGTTGTGGCAGGCTGATGCTTCTTTTGGGATAATCACTATTGCTATCTGACAGGATCACTCCCCTCTTGCCACTGCTCTTGCATGTCATGGTCCCTTTCAGGTATCCGACACCTACCTGGGGGATTATACAGTGATTTTGTATACCCAGGCATGCAAATACTTACGAAGTACCCACAGGGCTATCCGAATACCTTGATATATATATATATAGATATATATATAGATATATGGATTTGATATTCACAAACACTATTTGCATTTTCAGATAGCCCTTTGAATATTTAGAGTACCGCTGAAATGAATAGTAAAAAAAATATTTTTGAGTATTTCTGAATTTCCAAGGTCGGCTCTGAGTGTTTGGCGGTCCTCAGAAACTTGGACAAATACTCGGTACTTGGTAAAATACTCGGTAAAATAAAACCAAGTACCAAGTCACCAGGAAAAGCATCATATGCCCCGGGCTGCTTTGGCAGGCGGGGCGGGGTATAAATCTATTAAATAAATAAATAAATAAATAAATATGTTGGTCTGAGTACTGGACCAAATACCAAGAGCCAAGTATCAGGCCATGTTGCTTGGTACTCATTAAAACCCAGTCAAAAACTGAGATAATCAGTAAAAACTGAATTATTCTGAGTTTCTGAAATTTGGCTCCGATTGTTTGGCCAGTCCTCGGAAACTCGGATGAATACATTGTACTCTGTAAAATACTTGGTAAAATAAAACCGAGTACTTATTATTTTCCAAGTACCACGTTACCAGGAAAAGTTCCATATATGTTGATCTGAGTACTGGACCGAGTACTAAATGCCAAGTACCGAGTATCAGGCCAGGTTACTTGGTAAAACCAAGTTGAATACTGAGATACTCAGAAAAACCATGTAATTTCAAATACTGAGTTTCAGCACTAATTCAAACAATATTTGAAGATCCGCTTATTTGGTTAGTCTAGTCCAGTTATTTTGATTATTTGGGTCGGTCATTTTGGTATTTTATTTACTTTGTTTCATTGCTATTGCACAGTTACAACAGCCGAAACAAAGCAATTGAAGTACAAATAAGACCAATTTGAATAACCAAAACATCCAAACCAATAAAATAACTGAACCAGAATAACCAAAATGGATATCTGAATCATAGGGTATTTTCAGACGTGACGGGGCCGGTATTGGCCCCGTCACAGAATCACCTATTGATCCCCCGCCGGGATAAAAACGGCCGTCAGACAGATGTGCTGGCTGATCCCGGTGGGGAATCGGGGGAGCGGGCAGGGCCGCGCGGCTCAACGTGCGGCCACACAGCCCCACCCCCCACCCCATGCTCCCCCGGCTGCCTGCCCTCTGGGAGACGGGCGGGCACCACGGCCAATGCGACTGCAGAGCCCGTCGGCCCCCTTGGGGCATCGACCACAGCCTGGAATCTTGCTGCTGATTCCTGGCCGTGGTCATGGGACAGACGAGACGGTCCCCTTGATCATGGGGGAATCATATTCAACACGCAAATGGAGATGGTCCGGCCAGGACATCCGTTTGCGTGTTGAATGTGACACCACCACCCCCGTGATTCACGGGGGTGAACTTCTGGGGGGGAACTTCCGTTCCCCCCAACAGACGTTACGGGACCACAATCACCATGTGGGTATTCACCGTGGTTCACCGTGATCTCGTAACGTCTGAAAATACCCATAGAATGCCAGAGTTGGTAGGGACATCAAGGGGAGGGATTAGAAGTCTATATCGACTTTGATAAACTCGAGTGGAAGATGGAAACTTTGTCAAATATTGTATTTGCCATGAATATTAATTTCATCTCTAATCATAACCACTTTCATGTGCTCTTCAATGACCCCCCTTTTCTGCCACCTGATGTAAGGGATGGATCACTGAAATAAAGGGGAATTAGTAGTTGTGTGAATGCCTACAGAGCAAGGCAAACACAGGATGGTGAGCCTGCAAGAGGAAAAAATGATGGATGAGACAACTGTCTCAGTTGTCTTCTCAGAGCTCTGGGTGAAAACAGACATGATGCTAACCACGCTTTAACCACCCTTGCTGGTTATTTATGCATGTTGCCGGGCTGTATTGGTGCCCTATGCAGCCCTGCAACATGCATAAATAATCACCAAGAGTGGTTAAAGGGTGGTTAGCGTCATGTCTGTTTTCACCCTCTGATGTGTTTAATCCCCACTTAATCCATGGATTAAGTGGGTATGGATGAGTATGGATAAATCCACTTAATCCATACTCATAAACTGTCCTGCCTGGGCATTTGAATTAATGATTGTGTTATAATTCACATCTCACACTGGACTGGAGGTGGGTTTTGCCCACAGTTAGTGCATGGATTGGAAGAAACTGACACAGAGTAAATGCCTGGGGATATTCCCCATCTTATTGGCAAACAAAGTTATTAATTTTGTTTTTCTTTTTTGAAAAAATGCTGGCAGGCAGCATACGATGCCACATGTCTGGTTCTCTGATGCCATTGGCTCTTTCTTTAAAAAGGCACTTCAGAATAAAAAAAAAATCAATATTAAATTATGTTTGATGTGTTTCTTTATTAACAGCCATAACTTCCTGCATTTTCAGCAGGAATGATTTATACCTATTAGATCAAACAAAATGTTCTTTTCAGCCTGGAAACCTGATAATTTGGTTTAACACAGTGACTATGCTGCCAAAAATAAAATTCCTGCCAGCTAGAGTTGTTGTTATTAAAGATAATGCAAGCAGAGCCGTACAAAGCTGAAGTGCATCTTCCGTGCCTCACTGATGTGTGATAATTGTCTGCATTAGAGAAGAGATGGGCTGTGGTTAAAATATCAGGGAGAATAATGGAGGCTTCAGAATAGTTTCACATAGGGAAGAGAAAGAAACATCCTCTTGCTGCATGGAGAGCCCTTTATTATGTGTTTTATTTTGTCGATATCCCTTGATGATTATGTTCTATTGAAGTGAAGAAAAGGATAAGCTATTAGTAATACATTTTTGGGGGGGTGGGGGGGAGATGGATCTCTAAGCTAGGCTTTTGTGCTCCACGTTTACCACTGCTACTATTATTGAGTAAGTGTTGCCAATAATGGCAATAGGAATGCTCAAGCAGACAAGGCAACAGTGTATGCTGATGTGCTGGGCATTTTGGTTCATATTTTCAAAAGTGCTCAAAAACTGCAACTTGGAGTTGGTCTTTCAAAAGAGCTGTGCTCCAATTTAGCCAACATACTGAGCTCTTCTTAAAGTCTAGTGGTGACACAGTGGAAGATGCTGTGCTATAGTATTGGACATTCACAAATCGTAGGTTCAGCAATCATGCAAGAAAACTAGGAAAACTAGCTATAAATGTAAAAAGTAGATGTGATGAGCATGAGATGATACTTAAAGGCCAGCTTGCCCATCCATGTAACTCTGTCCCTTGGAGAAGTATAAATAGGAAAATGAAGAGCCGGGAAGCCTGCCGCAGCCGTAAGCTGATGAAGGGAACAGAAGCCTGGGCAGGAGGACTCGTGTTGGGAGCTGTCCCAGACTGTGTACAAAAGGGGCCCAAAGAAGCAGAAAGAGGCAGTCAAACTGTCAGGAGTCAGAACTGCAGCACCCAGAGCTGCACAAGGCACAAAGGAACAAACCCCAACCCAGTCTGTAAGGGAAAGGAAGGGGAAGAGTGCCAAGTACAACTCAGAGGGTAGCTCACTACAATAGGAACTGCATGCATGTGGTGAAATGAGACTCATCAGAACAGTCTGCATTCTGATATTTGCAGCAGGAAGAGAGTGGCGGTAAGCAGACAGCACTGATCCTGCAAAAAAGTTACACAGGTGAGAGGACCATTTGTTGCAGTAGAGCTAAAACAAAGACCCGCTGTGAATACCTAATTCAGGGTATTTGTATTTGTTCTGTCTTGAGCTGAAACAAGAACCCAAAAAACCCCAGGCAGGTACACTTATTAAATATACCTGAGCTGACCTAGAAATGGCAGTGTGGGTAATGACCAAGATCTATTTATTCTCTGTTGGATTAGCTATCTGGGCTATTTTGTGTTGCTTTTTTGTTTGGTTTTGTTATTTTGGTTCAGTTATTTCAGTTTTTCAGTTCTTTTGATATACCTGTTCCATCATTTTGGCAATATTAGCAATATTGTGCATGTGCAATGGCCAAAAAGGACTTAGCAAAAATGTTTAAATGACTGAAAACCTGATATAATTTAAACAGAAGAGGGGGGAAATGGGATACCCAAATAAACCAGATATGCAAATGCCTGTTTCAATCATGGATATTTTTCATATAACCCAAAAATGTTAATAGTGGAGCCAATCCTAACCCCTGTACGCTATGTACGTGCTGTACACACAGCACACATGCACCTCATGCACAGTCCACACACCCCGACTCTGTGCACACCCCTGCTGTGGGGACTATGGCACACACATGAACTGCATATAAACCAATGCACACACACACAAGCCGTGTAGGTCGGGATTTAGGATTAGCCCCAGCACCCACAAATAATAAACCCAGTACTAGAGCTTAAATGGGTACCTGTAAAACAGGTATATCAAATGAATTTGTGGCACCCAATTCAACTTGAAAATTCTGGGTACTTTTCAGCACCCAAAACGTATCCTAACAGGAATTGAAATAGCAACATACTGAAACATGGGGAAATTTTAACTTCCCGTCTTGGATTTTAGAACATTTGAGGGGACTCAGGTAATTTTAGGTACTTGAAAATGACATTTTGGTTTGTTGGGAGCCGATTTGGACACCTGAAACAGTGCCCGAAAATGTGGGTATTACAGTCCCCGAAAGTGTGGCCTGAGTGCCAAATCAGGTGCCCATTTCAACTCTGCCCACTAGTCCTTTCAGCTTTATTTCTGCTGAATCAGGTACAAAGTGCTATTTGTTTCCCACTTGATTTGCAGATAAAAATACTTGTTCTTGATTATTTTGGTTACTTTGGTTACTTCAGTTCAGTATTTAGGTTATTTCAGTTGGTTTGATTATTTCAGTAACTTTGCTTTGGTATTTCAGTTACTTCATCGCTACTATTTAGTGCTTTTGTGCACCATCCTGTGCTGTTGTGCAACAGTGCTATTGCACTATTACTATTGCCGTCAGTGCTATAACACTGTAATAGTGCTAAATAGGACCACTGAAAAAAACAAAATACTAAATCAAAGTTCTTGTAACTTCATTGCCTTTCTGAGCATGCTTGACCCTTTACAAAGATGGTTCTGGCATGCTGATGCTGCCAGTGCCATCTTTGAAAAGGCCCAAGTATGCTTAGAAAGGGCCATTCAGGCCCTTTCTGAGCATTCTCAGTTGTTTTTGTTTTGTTTTTTTTACTTTCAAATTTACATGCCGGGAAGAGGCTGCACATCATAAGAACATAAGAACATAAGTAGTTCCATACCGAGTCAGACCAATGGTCCATCAAGCCCAGGATCCTGTCCTCCGACAGTGGTCAATCTCAATCACATGGGAGAAGAACCAACAATCACAATGGACAATCCATTTCCTGTTGTTCACTCCCAGCTCCCCAAAGTAAGAAGTTCATCCTGTAACCTACTTGGTTAATAGCCATTAATGGACCTACTATCCAAGAACTTATCCAGGCCTTTTTAAAACCCAACTATACTACTGGCCTTAACAATGTCCTCTGGCAACAAATTCCATAAGTTAATTATGCATTGAGTGAACAATTACTTCCTTTTATTTGTTTTAAATCTGCCAGCAGCTAGTTTCATGGAGTGTCTCCTACTTCTAGTACTATTTGAGAGGGTAAATAACCGTTCCCTATCTACTCGTTCCATACGACTCAAGATTTTATAAACCATTATCATGTCCCCTCTCAGTCTTCTCTTCTCTAAGAACTGAAGAGATCCAGCTTTTCAAGCCTCTCTTTGAGGCTGTTCCATACCTTTTATCATTCTTGTATCATTCTTTGAGGCTGTTCCATACCTTTTATCATTCAGCTATGTCTTTTTTGAGATGGGGCGACCAGAACTGCACACAATATTGCAGGTATGGTTGCACCATTGATTTGTATAGAGGTGTTATGACATCTTCAGTTTTATTCTCTATCCATTATGCAGCACTCCACTGGAAGGTAAGTAATGACCACACCTCCCCACTAGGCCCACGACCCCACTAAGCACCCAACCTCTGACCTCCACTAGGTCCCCACCCTCTTTCCCTGGCCCCTATGGTCTATTCCCTCCTCAGTTACCGGGTGTCAGGGAAGAGGGAGTAGAGGCCTAGCACCAGCCCCTGCTTGCCTGCCCTTTGGCTCCCTTCTCTGCATTTGGCTGAGGTTTGGTTGTATTCCAAAGTTCCAGGGCCCTTCCTTGGAGCTTCAGATTTCAGGAAACCAAAGCCAAATGCATTGGTCCTCAGTGTTTCCCAAGGAAAACCAAGGACCAAGTTTCATCATTATTTAAGGGAGACCAACCTAAGTTGGTCCAAGAAAAGATATCTCTACACTACTTTGTCTCTAAGATCATTATTTAAAACAGAATGCCCTATACCTATAGCATCAAAGGTAGATGCTTACCCAGATGTTTTTGAAAATGTGCCGTGACTTGCCATCCAAGTGCCCAACTGCTTTTGCAGTTAAGAAGTTTGTCTTAATATTTAACTGACATCAGCTTTGTAATTTAAACATTTATCCAGTCTTCTGTGGTAGTGAAGAACAACTGTTTATCTTTTATACGGCAACCTTTTAGATATTTGGAAATTGCTATCATGATATAGGGAACAGTAACATGTTAACTTAGTGACTGTGCACAGTCATCAGATCTTTATGGAATCATTAAAATACATCAGTGAACCCATGAAATCTTGACAAAACACTGTATACATTTGCTTATCTTTTCATACAATGGCTAGTAGCTGTCTCTGAATTCTAAAGCTTTATCATACTATAATTAACATGGTCAATTAATGTGTACAATTCTTAGTTATTTGATAAAATCACTGGTTTCATTGTAAATGAATGTTTCAATAAACAAGAGCTAAAGCAAACATCCACGCAAATTTAAAAATCCGTTGAGTTTGTTTGATCCCAGAAGTGGGCAAACCTTGGCTCTAGGGCCATATGTAGCTCTTTGGCCCCTTTGTGGTAAATGGATAAGGCTCTCAGAATTAGGAAGCTTTGGCCACCCATGGTTATCCAAACTAAAAAAGTTGTTGAAGTAGATAACAATTGTTATTCATTTGTGTTTTGTCAGATACTCATTCCCGGCATCTTGGTTTGGTTCTGGTTACTACATTTGGCACTATTAGGGCTATTGCAAATTTGCATCAGCTGAAATGAAGTAACCAACATAACAAAATAGCTGAACAACTGAAATGAAATAAACAAAATATAAAAATGAATGAAGTAACCAAAATGGAATATCTGAATAAGCAGGTAGGCAAATATATTTTTTGGTTGCAGATATTATTGAGATATTCTGAGTGCTACCCAAAATGTAAATAATTTTCACTTATCTGTGACAGTGAATAAAAAAAATCACTAGACATTTTATAAAATCGCTGGTGAGAGTGTAAGTTATTATTATTATTATTATTATTAACAAACATTTATATAGCGCCAGCAGTGTACATGGCACTTTACAAAGTAATTATATATATTTACATCTGTATCTATATATCCGATATTTGGCCCTGATCAAAGGTCCATATGTGCACAAGGACCAAATCTACCGTGTGCATGTGCATGGTATCACAGGGAAAGTACACCTCTGCCCAACTGCACTGCCACCTGGCAGAGAGAGAGGCAGGGCTGTGGCAGCAGACACAGGTGATGGCATGGTTAGTAGGTGGTGGACTTCACCTGTAACATGTCCACTAGGAATGTGTGAACGAGGTTCGGGTGTTCGGCCCGAAGTCGGCCTGTTCGGACGGCCGAACTGAACGCCCGAACCAAATACCAGAACTGAACGCCCAAAGTCCAGAACAGTTCAGCCACGTTCAGGTGAGTTTGGCGGCATTCGGGCAGGAAAAACATGACTGGCAGGCCCGGGGGGGGGGGGGG